>VDFB02047230.1:324848175-325009513 GCA_007258455.2 Sequoia sempervirens | reverse complement strand
GGTGGAGTGTTGATGCTACTGTTGTGAAGTGTAAAGTGATTGCTAAAATGTTTGGAAGAGGATGTGAAGCTTGTGGATGAAGTCTAGAAGTGGTGAAGAGATCTTCCAACCTTAAAATGCAAGTTCAAAGATTGAATATGAAGGAATGAGGAAGAAAATGGCCATGTTCGGGTCGGTCGATTGAAGAGGGTATTTCAAATTGACCCCCAGCGGGAAGTGTAATGCATCTGCAGGCTCTAGATGTGGGAATCTGTCAGGGATGTAAGTGCACTGCGTGGGCATCCTTGAAAGAAACGCCTCCATTGACGCTCAAAATAGGTGCCAAGTGTGATGTAAGTAGTGGGCTTAGGTGGAATTAAGCCTCTGAACTTAGTTTTCTAAGGTGGATAAAGGAAAAAAGGGGAATTGCACATAGGGTGCAAATTCGCTCTTATATAAATTCAGAACAATTGCTTGGTTGGATAACAGAGATGGAAAATTATTTTGAATTTGAAGGTACTACTGAAGATAAGAAGGTGAAATATGCTTGTACAAAGTTGAGAGGACATGCATCTCTTTGGTGGGAACATTTGTAGATAAATAGGTAGAGAAGAGGAAAAGAAAAGATAAAGTCATGGGATTAGATGGTAAATAAGTTGAAGACAAAGTTTATGCTTGTAGATTATCAGATTAATTTGTTCTGAAAGTTGAAAAATTTGAAGCAAAAAGATTAAAGTGTGACAAAGTATACTGAGGAGTTCCATAAGTTGAATATTAGATCTGGACATTTAGAAGATGAGATTGAGCAAGTAGCTAGGTATGTGAATGGCTTGAGGTCATCTATACATAATGAGATCAGTTTGATTAAGTTGTAGAATGTGGAAGAGGCATATCAATGTGCCCTAAAGGCAGAAGAGAAGTTGAATAAAAGACATGAGCAGAGACAAAGAGGAAGAGGTGGAAGATTTCAAAGAGAAATAAATTTTTTTGGAGGAAAAAGAGGCTCTTTTGCAGATCAAAATAAGGATAAGGAGGTTAGTAAAAATGATAATTTGTATCATAGAGGTGATGGGAACTCTTACAGAAGAGGAGGATATGGTGGTTACCAGAATGAAGGATATAGAAAGGACGATAAGGAGAAAATATTATTCAGGGGAACTTGCTTTAAGTGTGGTGAAGGACATAGAGCTTTTGAATGTAATCAGGGAGAGACAAGCAAAAAGATAGAGAACAATAGGAGAATAGCCTTTGTTGAGGAAGAACATGTTGGACCATCTAATAAACTGGAAGAGGGAGAAGTGTTGGTGAATAGAAGAGTATTGTGTTAGAGTGAGTTGGAAAAGGAGCCATTGCAGAGAAATAATTTGTTTCGGACTAGATGCAAGGTAGTTGGTAAATGTTGCAAAGTGATTGTGGACAGTGGAAGTTCTGAGAACCTAGTTTCTAAAGAGATGGTGAATAAATTTAAGTTGGAAAGGTTGAAGCACCCGAAGCCCTATTAGATAGCATGGATTCAAGATGAGCATAAGGTACTAGTAAGTGAATAATGTTTGGTGAATTTGAATATAGGAAATTACCATGATGAATTTCTGTGTGATATCATGCCTATGGATATATGTCATATTTTTTTGGGAAGGCCTTGGAAATATGATCAATAGGCTATTCATGATGGAAAGAAGAATATATATACGATTGTTGCTAATGGGATGAAGCAAATTTTGTTTCCTTTGGAAGATGTCCCTACAGTTGAGTTTTGTATGAGTACTAGAGTTTGTTTGGTTGATGGAAGGAGATTCCTTGAAGGGTTGAGACATGAGAATGTGTGTTATGCCTTGGTACCTAAGAACATTGAAGACTTGAAGCATGTAGAAGAACACCCAGAAGAGATAAAGGAGTTGCTAACTGAGTATGAAGAGATCATTTCAGATAATTTACCTGATGGATTACCACCTGTGAGGAGTATTAGTCACTGTATGGATCTGATTCCTGGAGCTATTTTTCCTAATAAAGTAGCACACCGGATGACACCGATAGAGAATGAAGAGTTGAATAGACAAGTGCAAGAATTATTGAAGAAGGGTTTGATATGAGAGAGCTTAAGTCCATGTGTAGTACCTATTGTGCTAGCACCTAAGAAGGATGGAGAATGGAGAATGTGTACAGATTATAGAGCCATAAAAAAGATCACAGTGAAGTATAGATTTCCTTTGCCCCAGATGGTTGACATCATGGATTGCTTGAGTGGAGCTAGATACTTTACAAAGATAGATTTGAAGAGTGGATATCATCATATCAGAATCAGAGCAGGAGATGAATGGAAAACAACATTCAAGACAAATGAAGGATTGTATGAGTGGTTGGTGATGCCTTTTGGATTGAAAAATGCATTAAGTGCTTTCATGAGGTTGATGAAAAAATTATTGAAGAAATTCTTGGGTAAGTTTGTGATTGTGTACTTGGATGACATCTTGATTTTCAATAAGAGTAGAGAAGAAAAATTGTTGCATATCAGACAAGTTTTGTAGAGGTTGAGAGAGGAGTGGTTGCTGATAAACATTAAGAAGTACACTTTCATGAAGGAGGAATTGGTATATCTGGGATTTGTGATATCTGTGGATGGATTGAAGATGGATCCTAAGAAGGTAAAATCAATTGTTGAGTGGCCTACACTAGAAAGCATTGCAAGGTAAGATCATTTCATGGATTGGCTAGTTTCTACCAAAAGTTCATTCAAAATTTTAGTTCTATTTGTAGTCCTATGACAAAAACAATGAGAGGAGATAAGAAGGATTTTAGATGGACATCTAGAGCAAACCATAGTTTTGAATTGTTGAAGCAGAAGGTGACTAAGCAACCTATGTTGGCTTTACCAGATTTCAATAAGGTATTTCAAGTAGACTATGATGTAAGTGAAAATGCAATTGGAGCAGTATTAAGCCAAGAAGGGAGACCTGTAGCTTATTTCAGTGAGAAGTTGAATGATTCTAGGAGGAGATATTCAGTGTATGATTAGGAGTTTTATGCTATAGTTCAAGCCTTGAAGAAGTGGAGACATTAATTGTTGCCTAAGGAGTTTGTGTTGTATACAGATCATTAGGCATTACAATATTTGAATAGTCAAGGTAAGTTGAATCAGAGACACTTGCGATGGGTAGAGTTCTTGTAGAGCTACACTTTTGTTTTGAAACATAGGAGTGGAAAGTAAAATAGAGTTGTTGATGCTTTGAGTAGGAGAAGGAATTTATTGACAGAGATGAGAGTGGAGGTATTAGGCTTTGATGAGTTGAAGAACTTGTATAAGGAAGACCCAAATTTTGCAAAACCTTGGAGAGCTTGTAAATAACTAGTTTTGGAGGATAGAAGCCAGTGGTTGGATTATTTCATTCAGGAGGATATGTTGTTTAGAGGTAATCAGTTGTGTATACCCTAGAGTTCAATGAGGGATAACTTGGTGAAGGAGAAGCATAGTGGAGGACTATTAGGACACTTTGGAGTTGATAAAACAGTGGCATTGGTGAGTGAGAATTACTTTTGGCCATAGATTCATAAGGATGTTAGGAGATTTGTGCAGAGTTGTAGAATTTTTCAAGTTGCAAAAGGAAGTAATTAGAATATTGGATTGTATAAGCCTTTGACAGTTCCAAAGAGACCTTGGGAGGACATCAGTATGGTTTCATACTTGGTTTATTGAAGACACAAAGAGGTAATGATTTTGTATTTGTGGTAGTAGATAGATTTTCTAAGATAACACATTTCATACCTTGTAGGAAGAAAAAAGATGTAGTACATGTAGCAGACTTGTTTTTCAAGGAAGTCGTCAGATTGAATGGGTTACTTAGGAGTATTGTTTTAGATAGAGATGTAAAGTTTGTTGGTTACTTTTGGAGGACACTTTGGAAGAAGCTGAAGATAGATTTGAAGTTTAGTTATACTTTTCACCCATAGAAAGATGGACAGACAGAGGTAGTGAATAAGAGTTTAGGGAATTTACTGATATTTGGTTGGAGAGAAGACTGGAAGTTGGGATTTAGTCCTTGAACAAGCGGAGTTTGCTTACAATAATTTAGTAACATGAGTACAAGGAAGATACCTTTTGAGATTGTTACTAGAATTCATCCTAGAGGTATATCAGAGTTGAGAGACATCAACATGGAAGATAAGAGGAGTGCAGAAGTAGAATAATTTGTAGAGCATATGAAGAAAGTACATACTCAAGTGAGACAACATTTGGAAGACATGAACCAAAAGTATAAGGAGAAAATAGATGAAAAGAGGAGACATAAGGAATTCAAAGTTGGAGATAAAGTGATGATATGTTTGAGGAAGGAGAGATTTCCAGTTGGAACATACAACAAGTTGAAGATGCGAAAGTTTGGACCTTGTAATATTTTGAAGAAGTTTGATTCTAGAAATGCATATGAAGTGAAGTTATCAAATGGCATGGGTATATCACCCATATTCAATATTACAGATCTACATTAGTATTATGAAGCAAAATTTAGAGAAGAAAGTACAATAGAATTGGAGAATCAGTTTCCTAAATAGAGGTCAGATGAGATTGAGGAGATTTTGGATATCAGAGATGGGAGAAAGACTTGAGGAAGACAATATAAAGAGTATCTTGTGAAATGGAAAGGTACACCAGTGGAAGATTCTTCTTGGATTTCTTAAGATGAGGTAGACCGTCTTGGTTTTCCTTTAGCCCCAACAAAGTGAGGGACTCACTTTTCAATAACCCCAGATGTTTGATGCAGGAGCATCCTTGGTTCTTGGCAATCTTGCATCAACCAAAAATATTTTCTTTTAGTTTTGTTTTTATTTTGTTCTTTGTTCAATTCAAGTTGGTGGATTTGGTATTTCTTCATAGTTTCTCACCAGATCCTATGGATCTTTGAGTACATCATGGGAATGTTCATTTTTCTTATTCCAAGATTTGAGCGTGACTGGATCTTTTTCCGAAAAGTTATCGCTTTTGGAATTTCATGGCAATTTCTTGAACCGGCACTGGAATAGTTTTCAAGCCTATCGGTTAATTTGATCGTTGTGGATCCTCCTCATGACTTGTTGATCTTAATGATGTTATTTTATTTGTTCCATGGAATTTCCTTGACTTTCCTTATAGGTCCACACTTCATTCTATGCACCTATTGATAGAATAATTCAAATTGGAGGCCGACCTATTCATTCACACATTACATTTTCCCTCCTTGGTTAATGTGATGGTCTTTGGCTGACGCAGATGTCTCTAGAATCACATATATAGTATAAAGCTTGCAATAGATCATGAGAACAAGGTAGTGGAGTTGGTAGTTGATTGAGTAGATTAAGGTCGATTTGAATTGTAAGAGTTCAGCTTGCATATAGGAGCATATTGGAATTTTGTAATATTGAACATGTTATATCAAGCCTGTGAGCCGAATTTGTAAGCCCGGATGTTGCAGGATGAATGTAATTGAGATTTATGTTAATGAGAATATTTGCATCTACATTTGCCTCCATATTCTATGTTTCTTCTGTTGTGTTACTCTTCCTACATGGTTCAAATAGTTCTCCTTGAAGACCCCCCTATCGTGGTTGTGTTAATTTGGGTCTTCACTAAGTTGTGGCCAACCTTGGTTGATTCACATTAATAATCTTTAGTGTTTTGGGCTGATAGTTTATATTCATTCTATTATTTTGTTGAAGCTGACATGTAGAGATGAAATCTCTTGTTGTAGATATATATATAAGCGATTGTTTATTCGAATTGAAGTGTGCGAGTGTATGCGAGTGGATGTCGAGTGTGTGTGTATGTGTGAATAAAGTCCTAATCATTCGAAGGAAGAGAAGAGTGTGAAGAAGAGTGAATAAGAGTGAATAAATGTTCACGTGCTTAACCAAAATTGTGATCAGGCATTAGCAGATTCTATTTTATCAGTTCAAATCCTTGCGGATGAAATCCAATTCTTTTTGTAAGACAGCGTGTCTTCCTTTGGGTGGTTAGCCTTGTTGTAATTGAGCATGAGCTCTAGGCAATGTGCCTGAATGCATGTGCATTCCCCATATTTCATTTCTTTATACTTTTAATAGGGCATAATCTTGTGGAATGACCTCCATTGTGGTTTTTTCCCTAATAGGTTTCCACATAAAAAATCTTGGTGTTATGTGTGTTTATGATGTGTTAATGATTTATGCTTTCATGGTTAATATTCAGATATGAGAATAAGGTTAATAAGTTGAATATGTTTTAAATATTTGGGACAACTGATTCACCCCCCCTCTCAGTTGTCTGCCCTTGTGTTGTCAACAATTGGTATCAGAGTAGGTTCCTAGGACAAAGTTTAAAAACTTGAGGTGATCTGGGATGGTGACATACAAGAAGGATAATCCTAGATTTGATGGAACAAATTACTCTTTGTGGAAGAATCGAATGGAGTGCCATCTGAGATGTATTGGTGAACCCTACTGGAGAAATACAAGTAATAGGTATGTTATACCTCAGTATGGTCCTACTACTATTGTTGAGATTAGAGATGTTGAGTATAATATCTAGGCTAAGGAAGTCTTGTTGAGTGCTTTGACTGATTCTGAGATGAAAAATGTTATGGATTTGAAGATTTCTTAAGAGATCTAGAAAAAGTTGGAAACCTTGTATCAAGGTGATGCTAATGTGAAGATTGCTAAGTTGTAGAGTTTGAAAGGGAAACATGAAAAGTTGAGAATGGGTGATGATGAGCACATTAATACTTTCATGCAAAGAGTGAATGAACTTGTGTGTGGAATCAGATGTGCTGGTGGACAGATAGAAAAATCAAAGATTGTTGCTAAAGTGCTTAGATCCTTTCCTGATTCTTACAAAGTCAAAGGTAGTGCTATTGAAGAGCTCCGGACTATAACAAATGTAACTAGAGATATGTTGGTTGGTAAGCTTACTACTTTTGAGTTGAGGGAATTTGGTGATGCTCTTCCTAAGGTTGAATTTTCATTTAAGGCTACTACTTCTGGAAGAGATAGATATAGATATGATCCAGGTGAGAGTTCATCTAGAAAGACATTCGAGTATGAGGATGGAATCAGACAGATTGAAGAAGAAGAAGAAAGAGAGTTGGAATAGTTGGAACCACTTATTGTCAAAAGAGTACCAAGAGGAAAAGGTAAGTATGAAGGAAAATTTCCTCTTAAATGTTTTTATTTCAATAAGATAGTCATTTTGCATCAAGGTGTTTGGAAAGAGCTCCTAAACCAAGACATAACAAGCCTAGATTTCAAAAGAAGTGTTACTATGTTGTTGATGAAGGTGTGACAAATGATGAATCTAATAAAGGAAATAGAAGTGATAATGAATGGGTATTTATTGCTATCAAGGAAAATAATATTGTATCTACTAAATCTTCTAGTTGTACAAATGTGGAGAAAGCCCTAGCTGCTCAAGTTGAAGAGAAGGATGAATGGGTGATTGACAATGGATGTTCACATCATATGTTAGTAGATAAAAGTAAGTTTGTAAGCTTGGAAAGGTATGATGGTGGTGTTGTGAGATTTGGTGATAATAGAGCTGGTGTGATCCATGGAAGAGGATGCATTTCTCTTGATGGTAAGCATAATACTGATGATGTCCTGTATGTGCAAGGCTTGAAGCATAATATTTTAAGTGTTGGTTAGATGGTTGATAAGGGATACAATATTCAGCTCAAGGATGGAAAGTGCAAAGTATTGAGTTCCAAAAATGTAATTGCATCAGGTACAAAAAAAGGTAATATCTTTCACTTGAGTGCTGCTAGTAAAGGGTGTTTGATTGCTCAAGTTGATGAAAGTTAGTTATGGCATAGGAGAATTTGTCATGTTAACTTTGATAATAGTGTTAAGATAAGTTCTACTAAGGCTGTGAGAGATCTACCTAAGTTGGTGAAACCTACTAATTCCATATGCAAGGAATGTCAGTTAGGAAAACAAACTAGAATTTCATTTCGAAGCAAACAACATTGTTCAAATGAATTTTTGGAGCTTGTGCATACTGATCTATGTGGTCCCTCTAAGGTAAAAATTTTACAAGGTTAAAGGTATTTCATGCTCCTTATTGATGATTATTCTAAAATGGTGTGGGTTGCTTTCTTAAGGGAGAAATATGAAGCACTAGAAAAGTTCAAGATATTTAAGGCTATGGTTGAGACAGAGACAAGTATGAAGATTAAATGTTTGAGATCAGATAGACGTGGTGAATTCACTTCCAGTGAATTTAATTCTTTTTGTGAAGAACATGGAATAAAGAGACAATTATTTGCACCACAAACCCCTTAGCAAAATGGAGTTTTGGAAAGAAAGAACAAAACAATTGAAGATGTTGATAGAACTATGATGTTGGAAGGAAATGTCCCTCATATCTACTCGAGAGAAGTTGTGAGTACTACTGTGTACACACTCAACCAGGTACAAATAAAAGGTGATACTAGTAAGACCCCTTTTGAGCTATGGACTGGTCAAAATCCTACTGTTAAATATTTCAAGATATTCAGAAGCAAATGTTATATTAAGAGAGATGAAGATATAGGAAAGTTTGATGTTAGGAGTGATGAAAGTATCTTTCTGGGTTATTCTACTAAAAGCAAGGTCTATCGGTGTTACAATAAAATATTGAGGAAAATGGTTGAAAGTGAAAATGTCAAGGTTGATGAAGACTTAGGTATACCATCCAGAACCTGTGGATATGAATCTAATGTAAGGATGATAGTACAAACAAAGGAAAGAAAGTTCATACAACAAATCAAGTGCAAATCATTTCGGTGAATTAGGAAAATCAAGAGGAAGAAGAAACTAATGAAATTGCATAAGAGAGAACACAAGAGCCTAAAGTTGAAGAACTCCTAAGAAGAACCTAAGGTATGTAAGATTGAATCATTTAGAAGATCAGATTATAGGTGATAAGAAAAAAGGTGTCCAAACTACAAGAAAGATTGCAGAAGAATATTGCTTGATTTAAAAGACTTAGCCTACTAGTGTGAAGAGAAGTTTTTCAGATATTTGAAGGGAACAGTTGAATTTGGCCTGTGGTATCCTAAAGATGATGATCTTACTTTAAGTGTCTTTACTGATGTTGATTGGGTAGGAGATGTAAATGATAGGAAAATTACTAGTGGTGGAGCATATTTCATGGTTAAGTAAGAAGAAAAATGCCATTTCCTTATCTACTTCAGAGGCCGAATACATTGCTATTTCTAACAATTGTACTCAAGTCATGTGGATGAAGTAGATGTTGAAGGATATTAGAGTTTTTTATAATGAGCCTATTGCTATATTCTATGATAATTCAAGTGCTATTAACATTTCTAAGAATCCAGTGATGCATTCAAAGACAAAGCATATATCTATTAAGTTTCACTTTTTGAGAGAAAAGGTGAGTGAAAAGGAAGTCAGATTGGAGTATGTGCCTACTAAGGAGCAAATTGTAGACATCTTTACCAAGTCGTTGCCTAAGGATACTTTTGAGTATCTCAAAGGGAAGTTAGGTGTGATTACCCCTCCTAATCATAACTAAGGATGCATTGCATTGCATTATTCCATGTATTTCATAGTTATATCTTGATCCAGATTGATGTTGTGGTGGCTGCTACTCAGGGGGAGTAGTCAGATGTTCAAATGCTCAGATATGTGGTTAAGAGTTTTTGTGGAGCTTAGACATCTTTGTCATTGATGTCAAAGGAGGATAAGATCATGTGAAAAACTTTCTGGTGGAAAATAAGCCTTGTGGGAAAGAAGATCATGAGAAAGAGTTGAGAAAAAAATGAGTCAGAACCTAAGGGGGAGTAAGTATCAAGAGTTAGTTGTGTTGATGGTGTTTTTCACATCATGTGTTGCCATTAATGCCAAAGGGGGAGATTTTTGGATGTTGTGGTTGTGTTGCTGATATGTGGTTGTCATTGATGTCAACACTATTAGCATTAATTCATTAGAAGATGTATATGTCGAGGATATTGAGAAAATTGTAATGGAATGAGTTGCAGGTTGTTAGTGGTGAAGTGAAGTTCAATATGTCAGTAAGTTTTGTACGTTGATGATAAAAGGTTGTGGAATAAAGGGTTTGTTGCTAAGTATATCTAGTTTATCCATGTCAATTTTCATAGATCTGTGTGAAGATTTGATTGAGTTATGAAAATTTATATTCTGACAGTTTTTTTGTTGCTTCAGTTGGTGTTATTGATTGAAGATGATGCAATTTTAGTTAGTTTAGTTGTTGTGGATACTTCTCTGGTGATTTTTGATGTTTGTGGATGTTTCTAAATTGTGCTCTATCTTTGCTGCATGTCCGCATTGATCATTGTGCTTGTGGTTGGTGATTTTATCTTGCATGTTCATGTTTTTCTTGTTCTTGGCCGACATGGTGCTTGTAGCATGTTTTGGATCTTCAAGGAGTAATTAATTGAAGTGTTTTCATGTTGAAGATGTTGATTTGGGTCTTCACTAAGTTGTGGTCAACCTTGGTTGATTCAAATTAATAATCTTTAGTGTTTTGGGCCGATATTTTATATTCATTCTATTATTTTGTTGAAGCCGACATGTAGGGATGAAATCTCTTGTTGCGGATATATATAAGCGATGGTTTATTCAAATTGAAGTCTGTGAGTGGATGTGAGTGGATGTTGAGTGTGTGTTTATGTGCAAATAAAGTCCTAATCATTTGAAGGAAGAGCATAGTGTGAAGAAGAGTGGAGAAATGTTCTTGTGCTTAACTGAAACTATGATCAAGCATTAGTAGATGTTATTTTATCAGTTCAAATCCTTTTGGATGTAATCCGATTCTTTTTGTAAGATAGTGTGTCTTCCTTTGGGCAGTTAGCCTTGTTGTAATTGAGTAGTGAGCTCTAGGCAGTGTGCCTGAATGCATGTGCATTCCCCATATTTCATTTCTTTATACTTTGAACAGGGTATAATCTTGTGGACTGACCTCCATTGTGGTTTTTCCCCTAACAGGGTTTCCATGTAAAAAATCTTGGTGTTATGTGTGTTTCTGATGTGTTAATGATTTAGCTTTCATGGTTAATATTCATATCTAAGAATAAGGTTAATAAGTTGAATAAGTTTTAAATATCAAAGATAACTGATTCACCCCCCCCTCTCAGTTGCCTACCCTTGTGTTGCCAATAGGATTGAGATGGAGAAGTTTAAAGGTGGAAATTTTGAACTGTGAAAGCTTAAAATGGACATCTTGAGATGTGTGGGTTGCAATATCTGGTACTAAACTCACCAACATGACTCAAGAAAATTGGGAGTTGATGGATCATAAAGCCAAGGGTTTTATAAGGATCTATTTGGTAGACTTTGTTTTGTTGAATGTTCATGAAGAGATTAACCCTAAACAATGTGGAAAAATCTTGGTGAAATTTATCAAGATAAATCCCTAGTAAATATTTTATTCCTAAGAAAGGAGTTTTACTCTTTGATTATGGAAGGAAAAGGAATGGATTATCACTTGAATGCATTCAATATTCTTTTCACCCAATTGAGCTTTGTTGGTGTGAAAATGAAGGAGGACCATTGCATGACATTTCATTGTTCATTGTTGGACTCATGGGACCACCTTGTGATGGTGATTAGGAGTACCACCACCAAGTTCAAGATGGATGAGGTGGTTGCATCATTTTTATCTAAAAAGATGCAAAGGAAAACTTCCAATATGGCTAAGGAGGCTCTTGCAATTTGAGGTAGATTAGAAGAGAAAGAAAGGAAGAAAGACGAGAAGAAAGAGAGATCTAATTCCAAATTCCATGGGAGATCTAAGTCTTCTATAAATTCCAAGGAAAAGTCTTGGAACTACAAAAAATATGGTCATTTCCACAAAGAGTGCAAGGAAGAGAAGAAAAAAAAACAGAAATTCTATGATTCTTACTATGATTAATCCTCTTGGGATGATGTAGATGCTTTTTTCACAACCTTCATAATGCATGCATCTAAAGATGTGTGGATGATAGATTCTAGTGCATCTTTTCACATGACGTCTCATAGGGGTAGGTTCTCAAAGTATGAAGAATTTTATGATGAATATATCTACCTAGTTGATGACTCTAATCTAAGTATTGTTGGTTATGTAAGAGTTGAGATGTAATTCCTAAATGGAAGAGTGAATGGGATCAATGGTGTGCTACATATCCTAGTTTGGCACATAACCTTCTTTTTGTAAGAAAGTTGAATGATGTGGGTGTGCATGTTTTTTTCTTGAATGGAGGATGCAAGATGACGAGAGGAGTTATGGTGTTTGCTAAGGGTGCTTAGGTAGGCACTTTGTTTAAGCTAGATGCATGACCTATTCAATGTAATAATTCTCCTTACAAGTCAAAGAAAAGAGCTTCACAAAATTTATCATCACCATTGGAACCAAAAGTGAAGAATTTGTTTGTGTACTTTTGACGATTGTGCTTTCTAGGTACCTAAGGGTGCTCATTCTTCAGAGATGAAACATCCAACAAAGAAGACAATTTTCTGGTACTAGAGACTTGGTCATATTGGTCAAAAGGATTTTAGAGCCCTAAAAATTAAAATCCTCATAGAGGGACTTGATGATTGCAATCTTGAGTTTTATTTTTATGAACATTATGTTTATAGAAAGAAAAAATGTGTTAAGTTTTATTCTAGTTCTCACAAACCTTCTGAGGTGTTGGAATTGATTCATTATGGTGTGTTTCATCCTGTTAATGTTCCTTTGATTTCTAGATTTGTGTATTTTGTATATCTATTGATGACCATAGTAGGACTTATTTATTTTATTAGAATAAAATCAAAAGTCTTTAGTCAGTTTAAGGAGTTTAAAGCCTTCATAAAAAAAAAAAAACTAGAAAAAACATTAATTTTTTGAGGATTAACAATAGAGGTGAGTTTTGTTAAGTAGAATTCAAAAAGTTTTGTAATAAGCATGGGAATGAGAGGAATAAGAAAAATCCATACACCCATCAATAGAGTGAAGTTGTGGAGAGGATGAATAAGATGTTAATGGAAAGGACTAGGAGTAGGTTCGGTGGAGTTGGTATTGAAAAAAAATTAGGTTGAATTTGTTGCATCTGCCTACTATTTGGTTAATAGATCACCTACATCAATGCTTGTTGAGAAGACACATGTGGAGGTGTGGTTGAGCAAGAAGCCCTCATTGAGGCTTCTTAGATTATTTGGTTGTGAGGCATATGCACCTGTGATGAATTAGAAGAGGTCAAAGATGGGAGAACAAAGCAATTAAGTGTATCTTCATTTGTTATAGAATCGATGTTAAAGGGTAGAAACTTTAGGATTCACTGGCCAATAAGGCTATCTACAATAGAAGTATTATTTTTAAAGAGGAAAAGCCTTTCTCTATTGTTTTGCAGCCAAAGAAAGAAGAGAAATAAAATGATGTTCATGTTATTCTCACCTTGATGAAATATGAACTAAGAACACCTATTGTACCTAATGATGAGGATAACTCTAATAGCTCTAAATTTTCAAAATAATAAGAAGAAGAACCTTAACCTCAACCTTTGAGGAGGTCCATGTGGATTAGGCAATAACTTGATAGGTTTGGGTATTCACTGCTTGATTCTACTTTTATTTTTTCTTTGATTTATAACACTAATAAACCAAGGATTGTAAAGGAGGCAATAGGTATAAGTGATTCACATTCCTAGATAAAAGCCATGGAAGAAGATATGGTTGAATTAAATAAAAATGACACATGGGATATGGTACTTTTTCTTGAAGCATGTAAACTCGTTGTTGGAATTGTGTGACTCAATCTTACAGGATGAAACCTCTGAAAGAGCCAAGTCGGTGTGACATCCTTATTGTCTGGCCGACTAGTAGTTGTGCAACCTTGTGGAATGTTCAGGTCGCCGAGACCTTGTTGCTGTCTTGCCAACTGGTGCTATCGCTGTGACTCGTTGTGTTTGTTGTAACCCTCTGCTGAGTGGGTTGGTCTCGCCGACTGTGGTTCATAGTGGTTGTTGGGGAGAATTGTGGTGACAATAGTTATTGGGGAAAGATATGAACATTCAGTATGATGTCTTACCGACAAGAGATGTCTCCCCAAATGGTTTTACACTTGGAGTCATCGGAGTAACATGAAGGCTTTGGTAATATCTCTTAGTGATGGAGGTTTGTCTCGCCGATGGTGTAGTTTTTTGTTGGCATGACTTGAGGGCTCATTATGTCTCTCGTTGAATAGCAATAGTCTTGCCGATGGGAGTGTTGATGTCTATGTGACTTTTGAACATCGGTATGACCTCTCACCGAATAGCGATAGTCTTGTCGAATAGCCCTACATGTGATGGTCATCAGTATGACGTCTTAGCGATATGGTTTGTCTCACTGATTGCTTTGCTCGATGGATATCCATATGACATAAAGATCTATGAGACTCTTGGCGATAGGAGAAATCTTTCTGATAGAGCTTCATAATATGGATTTGCGTTTGGTATAACGTCTTGCTAATGGTCATGACTCTTGGCGATAATGAAAATCAAGTCTTGTGGCATTAGGGAGACACGATCAGTGTCTCACCGACATGCAAATACAGGTTGAACGCCTTGACCGATTGGAAGACTATCCTCTGTGGTGTGTCTTCGACCAATTAGGGAGCAGAATGGGAACCGCTAGCAGTTGAATTGTTATGGCCATTCCTATGAGGAAGTTCAATAGACCTAGATATACTCTGAGATCGATGATGATGTTTGGTTGGACGATCAGTGGGATGAATAGTTCGATGAACAACTGAGTAATCAGTGTGAATTCAATTCTGAGAGCATTGTAACTTGAATTTTCTGTACAAGGTTTATCATTGTGTATGGTGTTGTAATTTGACATCAGAGAGTGAAGCCCGTACTCTGTATATAATTTTGTTTACTGTAATACAAAGGGGTTTTTCTTGGTGTGGTGGGTTTTTCTCCTGTAAGGGTTTTCCCATGTAAATTTGGTGTTCATTTGTGTATGTTAATTTCTCTGTTTCTGCTATTTCTTTCAAGTGTATCTTAATTGGGTTGTAATTGAAAAATTTAAAAGTACCTCTGCATTCTTCCCTGAGGTTTTGACGTTAGGAGAGTTATTTCCGCACCTTAGCTTTCCTTACAAGTGGTATCAGAGCCTGGCCAGTTGTGTTATCCTTGTGGGTACGTTGGGTTTCTTGTGTCAATTTTGTTCAGTGGGAGTCTTGTAAAAGTTTGGTAATTTGAATTACAGGTTAAGATGGCAAGCACGCCAGGAAAGATTGAAATTGAGAAATTCAATGGCAGCAATTTTGAGTTGTGGAAACTTAAAATGGAAGATTTGTTGGCTGATCGTGATCTTTGGATTGTTGTGTCTGGAACGAAGCTTGCAGGCATGAAGCAAGAGGATTGGGACCTTGCAGATAGAAAATCAAAGGGGTTGATAAGGCTCTGTTTAGCAGACTTTGTTCTTCTGAATATTCATGAAGAAAATAATGCATCTTCCTTGTGGAAAAGACTGGCAGCTATTTATCAGGGCAAGTCCTTGGTGAATAAATTGTTCTTGAGGAAGAATCTGTACACTTTGAGAATGCAGGAAGGAGGGTCTGTTGCTGATCATTTGAACACATTCAACATGTTGATTGCATAATTAACATTTGTGGGTGTGAAGATTGATGAAGAAGATAGTTGTATGCTATTATTATGTTCTTTTCCAAATTCTTGGGATCACCTGGTGATGGCTATTAGGAGTACAACATCCACTTTTAAGATGGAAGATGTTTTTGCTTCTTTGTTATCAGAAGAGATGAGAAGAAAATCTTCTGAGATGGTGAAGGAGGCTCTTGCTATTAGAGGCAGATCGAAAGAAAAAGGAAAGAAGAAGAACAAGAAGTCCAAATCCAAATTAGAAGGGAGATCAAAGTTTCCTGGCAAGAAGTCCAAGGTGAAGTGTTGGAATTGTGGGCAACCTGGTCATGTCTGAAAGGCTTGTAAAGAGGAGAAAAAGAAGAAGAAGAAGAAGAAGAATTCTGACAATGATTCATCTCGGAGTGATGCAGACGCCTTCATTGAAACCTTGGCTACATAGGAATCAGATGATGTCTAGCTGATTGATTCTGGAGCATCTTTCCAAATGACATCTCATAGAGACTGGTTCAAAAAATATGAAAAATACGATGGTGGAAAGGTGTATTTGGCAAGTGATTCATCTTTGGAAATTGTTGGCCATGGAAGAGTCAAAATTCAATTCCCTGATGGAAGAGTGAAGGGAATCAATGATGTAATGCATATACCAGGTCTGGCTCAAAATTTACTTTTTGTTAGTAAGTTGAATGATATTGGAGTGTAAGTCACGTTCTCTAGAAATGGCTGCAAGATGACTAGAGGCTCAATGGTGCTAGCAAGGGGTTCTCGTATTGGTAACTTGTATAAGATGGATGCACATGTTGTTCAATGCAATAGTGTCTATGTAAAGTCACAGAAAGCTATTCATAGAGAAAAGAATGTAAAAATTCTTGATAGTGTAAACTCTATGGAAGTTAAACTTCCAGCAAAAAAGACTATGCTCTGGCATTGTAGGCTAGGCCACATAGGAGAGAAAGGTTTAAAAACCTTGAAGAATAAAAACTTGGTTGAGGGGCTTGATGATTGTAACCTCGAATTCAAGTTTTGTGAACATTGTATATATGGTAAACAACCCCATGTTTCATTTTACTTCAGTCCTCACAAATCTTCTGGTTTGCTTGATTATATACATTCTGATGTTTTTGGTCCAATGAATGTTCCTTCTTTGTCTAAGTCAAGGTACTATATATCATTCATTGATGATTATTCAAGAAGAACATTCGTTTATTTTTTGAAAAGTAAATCAGAAGTGTTCATTCGGTTTAAGGAATTTAAGAACCTTGTAGAAAATCAAACTGAAAGAAAAATAAAATGTTTAAGGACTGATAATGGTGGTGAATTTTGTTCTGATGATTTTGAGAGGTACTGTAAAGATCATGGGATTAAGAGACATGAAACTACACCTTACACTCCACAACAAAATGGAGTTGCAGAAAGGTTCAACAAGACAGTGATGGAAAGAGCATGAAGTATGTTGAGCAGTGCTGGCTTGGAGGAGAAGTTTTGGGCTGAGGCAGTTGCTACAACATGTTGCTTGATAAACCATTCTCCTAATTCTACTCTTGTTGAGAAAACACCTCTGAAAGCATGGTCTGGAAAGAAGCCCTCTCTGAGACACATTCGAGTCTTTGGCTGTGAGGCATATGCACATGTGCCGAATGAGAAAAGATCTAAATTGGAGAACAAAGTTGTCAAATGTATTTTTATTGGTTATAGTGTTGGCATAAAATGATACAAGCTTTGGAATCTTGATACGGAGAAGGTTCTATACAACATAAGTGTTATCTTTCGTGATCTGAAGCCTTCTACCTTGGATCTGCAGTTAGAGACAAAATCAAAAAACAAAAAGGATGTAGTTGAAATTCCTCCAACACCAGATAAAGAGGAATTGAAAATTCAAAATGTACCTAAAACTAAGGAGAGCTCAAGTAGTTCTAAGATTTTTGATGAAGAAGAACAACCTCAACCTTAGCAAGTGAGGAGGTCAACTCATGAAAGAAAGCAACTTGATAAGTATGGGTTTTCTTTGAAAGATTCTACTTGTGCCTATGCTTTAATCTCTAGCATTGATGAGCCTAGGACTGTGAAAGAGGCATTTAAAATGTCTGATTCAAACTCTTGGTTGGAAGCCATGAATGAAGAAATGGCATCATTAGAAAAGAATGATACTTGGAGTTTGGTGCCCTTGCCTGAAGGCAGAAAAGCTATGGGTTGCAAATGGGTATTTAAAAAGAAAATAGGTCTGGATGGCAGTGTGGAAAAGTATAAGGCGATGTTGGTAAGTTTGGTGCCCTTGCATGAAGGCAGAAAAGCTATGGGTTGCAAATGGGTATTTAAAAAGAAAATAGGTCTGGATGGCAGTGTGGAAAAGTATAAGGCGATGTTGGTTGCGAAGGGTTATTCCCAGGTAGAGGGAATTGATTATGGGGAAATTTTTTCTCCTATAGCTAAGTTGACGTCCATTAGATTTCTTTTGTCACTTGCAGCAGCGTATGACTTAGAGATTGAACAGATTGATGTGAAGACAACATTTCTTTCAGGTGATCTTGAAGAAGAAATTTATATGTCCCAGCCTAAGCACTTTGTGGAAAAAGGTAGAGAAAAACTGGTTTGCAAGTTGAAAAAATCTCTGTATGGATTAAAGCAGTCTCCTAGAATGTGGTACCAGAAGTTTGACACTTTTGTTTTGTCATTGGGATTTGTAAGATCAAAACCTGATCATTGTGTGTATTACAAAGCTTAAAGTGATCAAGTTCTTATTGTTTCTCTCTATGTTGATGATATGTTGTTAATAGGAAATAGTAAGTTAATGATTTCTGATCTTAAGTCTTAGTTTTCTGCAAAGTTCAAAATGAAAGATTTTGGTGTAGTAAGGTATATTTTGGGAATGGAAATAACAAGGGACAAGAAGAGTAGAAAAATTTGGCTCAGTTAGAGTAAGTATATCAAGACTGTTCTAGAGAGATTTTGTATGACTGATTGCAAGCAGCTAATTGTTCCAGTTTTGTAGGGAATGAAGCTATCTATTGAAGACTGTCCAAAATCTCCTACTGAGATGGAGGACATGACCAGTGTACCTTATGCTAGTGTGTTTGGCAGTCTAATGTATGCAATGGTCTGTACAAGGCCAAACATTGCCCAAGTAGTGGGAGTACTTAGTTGGTTTATGGCTAATCCTGGAAGAACACATTGGGATGCTGTGAAAAGAATATTCAGATATTTGAAGGGCACTTCAAAATATGCATTGTGTTACCATGGAAATTTGGTTGAATCACAGAGGACTCTCAGCATTCGAGGCTATGTGGATTTTGATTAGGCAGGGGACATTAACATCAGGAGATCCACCAGTGGATATATTTTCATGATGAATGGTGGTGCAATTAGTTGGATGAGTAAGCGGTAGGCTATAGTCACTTTGTCCACTATAGAGGCAAAATACATGGTAGCAACACACGCATGTTAAGAAGCAATCTAGTTAAAATGTTTGTGTTCTAGCATTGGTTTTGATGCAAGGCAAATAAGAATTTACTGTGACAGTCATAGTGCTATTTGTTTGGCAAAGAATCCTACTTTCCATGCAAGGATGAAACATATAGATGTACAGTATCATTTTGTATGAGATATGGTGGAGGATGGAAAACTCTCTTTAGAAAAAGTGGATACTCTGGAGAATGTTGTAGATGCATTGACGAAGCCAGTGAGCACAAACAAATTCAAGTGGTGTGCCAGTTTGATGGGCCTCATTGCCCATGAATTTCAGTAGGTTTGTTGTGCTTTGGAGGTGCCTGTGTGATCTTCGTCAAGTGGGAGATTGTTGGAATTGTGTGACTCAATTTCACAGGCTGAAACCTCTGAAAGAGCCAAGTCGGTGTGACATCCTTATTGTCTGGCCGATTAGCAGTTGTGCAACCTTGTGGAATGTTCAGGTCATTGAGACCTTGTTGTTGTCTTGCCGACTGGTGCTATTGTTGTGACTCGTTGTGTTTGCTGTAACCCTTTTCCGAGTGGGTTGGTCTCGCCAACTATGGTTCATAGTGGTTGTCGGGGAGACTTGTGGTGACAATAGTTATCGGGGAAAGATATGAACATTCGGTATGAAGTCTTACTGACAAGAGATGTCTCGCTGAATGGTTTTACACTTGGAGTCATCGGAGTAACATGAAGGCTTCAGTAAGATCTCTTAGCGATGGAGGTTTGTCTCGCCGATGGTGTTGTTTGTTGTCGGCATGACTTGAGGGCTCTTTATGTCTCTCACCGAATAGCGATAGTCTCGCCGATGGGAGTGTTGATGTCTATGTGACTTTTGAACATCGGTATGACCTCTCACCGAATAGCGATAGTCTTGCCAAATAGCGCTACATGTGATGGTCATCGGTATGACATCTCAGCGATATGGCTTGTCTCACCGACTGCTTTGCTCGATGGATATCGGTATGACATAAAGATCTATGAGACTCTTGGCGATAGGAGAACTCTTGCCGATAGAGCTTCACAATATGGATTTGTGTTTGGTATAACATCTTGCCGATGGTCATGACTCTTGGTGATAAAAATAATCAAGTCTTGTGGCATCGGGGAGACACGATCAGTGTCTCACTAACATGTGAATATAGGTTGAATGCCTTGAACAATTGGAAGACTATCCTACGTGGTGTTTCTTTGACCAATCAGGGAGCAGAATGGGAACCACTAGTAGTTGAACTATTATGGCCGTTCCTGTGAGGAAGTTCAATAGACTAGGGACAACATGGATATACTCTGAGATCGATGATGATGTTTGGTTGGACGATCAGTGGGATGAACAGTTCGATGAACAACTAAGTAATCAGTGTGAATTCAATTCTGAGAGCATTGTAACTTGAATGTTTTGTACAAGGTTGATCATTGTGTATGCTGCTGTAATTTGACATCAGAGAGTGAAGCCCGTACTCTGTATGTAATTTTGTTTACTATAATACAAAGGGGTTTTTCTTGGTGAGGTGGGTTTTTCTCCCGTAAGGGTTTTCCCACGTAAATTTGGTGTTCATTTGTGTATGTTAATTTCTCTGTTTCTGCTATTTCTTTCAAGTGTATCCTAATTGGGTTGTAATTGAAAAATTTAAAAGTACCTCTACATTCTTCCCTGAGGTTTTGACATTAGGAGAGTTGTTTCTGCACCTTAGCTTTCTTTACACTCGTTGAATGTAAATGGTTGTTCAAGAAAAAATTGGACCTAACAGAAGCATTGAGAAGCATAAAGAAAGGTTATTCACAAAGTGGTATTCATAGGTGTTGAGAATTGATTATGGTTGAATGTAAAGCTATCATCCATTAGATTTCTATTATCACTTGTTATAGTTTATGGTTTAAAATATGAGTAAATGGATGTGAACATAGATTTACTTCATGGTGACTTGGAGGAAGAAAATTATATGTCATGACTTGAGCATTACATTCTAAAAGGTAAAGAGAATTTGGTTTGCAAGTTAAAGAATACTGTGTATGATCTGAAACAATCTCCTAGGATGTGGTACACAAATTTTAATGCCTTTGTGTTGAGTTTGGGATTTCTAATATTGAAATCCAATCATTGTGTCTATTATAAGATTGATAATGATCACATTATCATTATTTCACTATATGTTGATGATATGTTATTTTTTGGGAATGATAAGAGTTTGATTTTTTATTTAAAGTCTCAATTGTCAACACAATTTGAAATGATCGATTTAGGGGTAGTTAGGTACATTTTGGGGATGAAGATCAAAAGATACAAAGATAATATAAATATTTGGTTGGGCCAGTGTAAGTATGTGAACTCAATGTTGGAGAGGTTTATCATGAAAACTTGTAGACTTGGTTGTTTCTATTTTTCAAGGAACAAAATTATCTATGGAGGATTGTCTAAAATATCCTACTAAGATGGAGGACATGACCAGAGTACCTTATGCAATTGTTGTTGGAAGTTTGATGTATGCTATGATTTGTACTAGGTGAAACATTTCCCAAGAAGTGGGAGTCCTAAGCTAGTTTATGGCTAATCCTAGACACGTACAGTATGCATCAATTAAGAGTGTTCAAATATTCACAAGATGATTTTGACCATTCCTTATGTTTTCATGCTTATCTTTATGGATATTTGGACTCATATTGGGAAGGTGAAATTGATAGAAGAAGACCCACTAGTGGATATGTGTTCATGATGTTTGGTGGTACTATCAATTGGATGAGTAAGAAGCAGGCTATAGTTTCTTTGTCCAAGATAAAAGTAGAGTACATGATGACTACTCATTCTTGTAAGGAAGCCATTTGGATTAAACATTTTTGTTTAAATGTTTCTCTTGATGCAGGGATGATTACTATCTATTGTGATAGTCAAAGTGACATATTTGGAAAAGAATCCTATATTCCATGCTAAAACAAAGCACATTGATGTTCAGTTCCATTTTTTTGACATGGTGGAAGATGGGAAGGTGAAATTGGATAAAACTGACACTATGGTGAATATTGAATATGCATTGACTAATCCTATGAGCATATACATGTTTATAGGGTGTTTGGAGTCTATGGGCATCATGGCCCCGAGCAGTTGATTTCATGTTGGCTCTTGAAATGCCTTAGACAAGTGGGAGAATGTTGGGATTATGATGTCTTAGCCTTTGCAAGTCCTAGCATCAATTTAATTATTTAATTATTTAATTATTTATTGTAGCTTATGTTTTATGTCCATCTAATGATTTCATTTTGTGGGAACTACTTTGGTGAGGTGGCATCCTACATGGAAGGTGACTAGGAAGACATACAATATAATTATGTGGAGATATGTGTTCCACTTTTTGGACCCCATTATGAACCTAAATTGATGACATGCGTCATGTTGTAAGAGTTCTTATGGCTTGTTATGAAAATATTGCTAACATGTCAAATGACAGATTGTGATAGTACAAGAGTCAATTATGACTAACTGAATATAGGTGGGCCCCATTTGATGCAGTTATTGCAATCACATTGCATGTTCAAGAGGTCATATGCATGTTGAGGAAGGTGTTGGAATTGGAGATTACTATTACATGTAGGTCATATTCATGTCAATGCTTTACATGCAAGGGTGTTGTATGCAGGCAGGCACTATGCATGTCAAGGAGATATGTTTGAGAGAATGCAAGAAATGGATTATTTCCATTTGGAAATCCTTCACATCCACCTTTGATTTCTTCCCATTTTGCATTGTAAATTCTATATATTGGATACTTGTGCATATTGTGTACAAAGATCAAGTTTTGTAGGTAATGTTATACTACCAAAATCACACTAGAAACCTTCTTGTTGTTGAAGACTCTTGTTCATGAGCTTGGATATGAGATTATATTCTAACCACATTTTATTGTTTATAATACAAAGGGTTGTGCTTTCATAATGTGGGGATTTTCTCTCAAAATGCTTTTCCCCACATAAATATGGTGTTATTATTTATTGTTTTTTTTCATGATTATTTATGTTATCCAAATGTGCATCTTCATAAAGTCACTATTAAGGGTCTTAATAAAAAATTTCACTATCTCCCCCACTTGTATTGATGTAGGAAGTTGTTTTCACTCACTTGGCTTCCTTTCAGATTCTTTATAAGAGATTGAATATACTATAGGTTTTAAAAGTTCTAATGATACAAGGACCTCTCTTCTTGCTTCTCCTCAAATCAAGATTACATCTTCATCCCTTTTTTTTAATTATGATATTGGTATTGATATATCCATAACTCCTATGCAACATTTATCATCTTCCATATACTACTACTTGTGATTCCTATTTATTAGACATATCATCTTTATTTTCATAATCTCACATTGTAGATGTTGAAGGCATATTAAAGAATTTTCAATTCCTCTTTGATGGAATGATATCAACATCTTCACTATTTCTAGATGTAGTTCAAATTCTACCCTCTCCTAGTGTGTTTAGTTCTTATTTTGGAGATGTCTTTTTATAGCATGAGGGAACCAAAGTTGAATTCAAAAGGAACACAATTGGATTTGGATTCCCTATTCATCCAGATTATTGGAATGAATTTATAATTCATTAATGGATATATTTCTTCCTGAAGGGAGAATTTTTATTTGTAGGAAATAGATTATTTTCTATCTTCAGAATCTCACCATTAGCATAGGAGCTATTTTGTGTGTGTGCGATGGGGGGGATGGTTCATAATCTCATCTTTTATATTCTATTGGGGGGATATACATTGTAAATTTGTGGTAGAAGTAGTACTTGGAGGTCATTTTCATTCTTCCCTTCTTGCATCACATGTGCATGTTAGTTTACATTTTTTCTTTCTTTTGCTAAGGATTTTTCACCCATGATATTTTCTCTCTTTCTCTACTTGTGAGAGATTTATTTGTTTGTTTGTACATGGGTGTCAATTATTTCTTGTATTTAGAACCCATCCATCTTTCATCATAAGTCCATCCATGCATTCTATCATGTTACCTAAGTTGCACTTAAGGTGGGGTGTAGGTGTGAAAAAGGTAAAACACCTAAGTAGTTCTTATCATGTAATATTCACATTATCATACTTAAACTTACTTAGGTCATGTATTTTTTATTGTCTTAAGTCATAGAATTAAGATAAATGTAATGATCTATTTATATCCCATCCTAGGGTTTTAGCTAGGGTTTTATCCTTATCTCTATAACAAGGATTATTTATTACAAATTATAATTCATGAGGTTCATTTAGATCTAAATTTATCCCATTTTAGCTTTTCTTATACCATAATGACCATATTTTTTCTCCATTTTCATATCATATCATATTATGCCCTTCTACCACCTTTATACTATATATGATTAAATAAGGATAAGAAATATTTAATTTACTTACTAGGTAAAATAAGAAGAAAAAATATATAGATTATGTTTACTAATATATACTACAATTATGTTGAGAAAATAGTTCCTACATGTTAACAAATATGGAAACAACAAACTTCTTATAGCTCATGGGTGTACTTTCTAACAAATTAATTCTAGCTAATAATTTTTTTTAAGTAATTATTTAAATCTATACATTAGCCATTTTTATAATTGATGAAGACTTCGTTCTTAGAACAACCACAAATAGCTTTCTATATTAATTTTTTTTTGTAAATAATGATATTATAGTATATTTGTGATGACATTTGGTTGTAGGCCAAACAAACCTCTTTATTTCAAGTCAATTTGTTAGACAAAGACCAAAATAACTTATATTCATGGTTAGTTTTGTGACCCATGTAAAATTTTTATTCATCTTATATAATTCCATAAGAAACCACGTGAAAAAAAGAGAAAACATAATTTTTTTTTGAAGATTCATCACAATGTAACATGATTTGAGAAGGATTTAGCAACATTTTAATCATCCTATGGATTTAGAGGATGGTCGACTCTCTTGAATCATTGGTAACATTATTTTTGTTCTTTATTTTTTTATAGTTTTATTATTATATGATTGTTGTAGAAACATAATTTGGGTAAGTATGATTATAAATTGTTATCTAATAATTTCAATGTAGGAAATGTGATATAGTTTGTGTGGATAATTTTGATAGCAATTTGTATTTATTCTATTACATAAGATAATTGGACATATTTAGAATAATTTATAGTCTATTATTTATTTCTTGTAGCATGGACATATAGTTTTTGTAGTAGCTTGTGACAATTTATAGTAGTGTTTAGAATTCTTGAAGTTTTAAAGAGTGATTTTATTTTTTAGAATAGCTACATTTCATCAATACTCACATCAATTCCTAAAACCCTTGTGCATATAGCCAATACACATTTTGCAAGTTTATTCCTCTAGTTTGACATGAGGATCGAACTAAAAAAAATTCTTGAATACTAAATCTATCTTATTATCTACTTTAGTTTCGGCCTATTAGTAACAATATTCAATCATTATTTATTTACATATAATGAAATATCATGGTTCATAGAAAATTATTTTTTCTCTAATGTGATAGGATGTTTGATTGCAAGTGATCCTTGGGGTGTTGTGGGGATTCAATCATCAACTCCAACAATATGCTTTCACATCACAATGACAAGGAAAGAAACTTGAACACTAGAGTCCTTTGACCAAACAAAAACACGACACTTAAACTATATCTAAGAATAAATGTGTCATTTATGGAAACAAGGGGAATACACTCCCAAAATATTGTTATAACTCATTTTTCACTATAGATCTAGCTAATGGAATCCACAAAAAAATCATGGGGGTACAAGAAGAACAATAAAAACCCACAAAAGCAATAAGGGGATTTGTTTCTATAGGTGATTACGATGAGGAATATTTATATGTTGCATGTATTTAAACATCTTCTACTCAATTAGTATGGTATGTTTATTTGGTGCTTTTAGATATATGACTGGTGAGAAAGAGTGATTTTTCAACTATACCAATTATTTTTTACATGGACATATTTCATTGGGAAATGATATTGATTATAAATTTTATGGAATTGGTGACATTTATCTACTACTCCCAACCCAAAAATGTAGACTTATCAAGGTTTTGTATGTTTTAGGGCACACGAAGATATTTTTTCAATAATTCAATTAATTGAGAATAATGAGAAAGTTGAGTTTGAATTTTGGGATGTAAATAATATTATTCTTATTGAAAACAAGTCTTGAGATCTAGAATTTGTTTCTTGTAGTTATGGGTTTGAAAAATGCTTCATCTTATTGATGTTGCACATATAGATCAAGATTTGATAGTGTCACTTCATCCATAAAACTCCGGCATAAATGATTGGGTAATCTCAATATTGATTATCTTCTATTCTAAAGTAGACTTGACATGGTGTAAGGAATTCCTCCATAAATAAGATAGGAGATCTTTGCTCCAACAATCTTGCCACGAAACCTCATAGGGCTCATTTTCCTTGCATTGATATGAAAGTCCATATTCCTTTATATCTAATACATACCAATATGTGTAGACCAATGACACCCAATCATAATAATTATTGACACTTTAAACTCCTTGTGAATGATAATACTAGAAAAAAATATTATATTGTTTGACTAAAAATATTGGACATTTAAAAAATTCAAAGATTTTTTATCCCTAGTTCAATTATTAAATGGTTTCCCTCTCAAATCTATCCACTCAAATTGAGTGAGTGAATTCACTAGAAATTAGTTCTTAGGTTATTTGAAGAACCATGGTATTTAGAGGTACTTGACCACTTCACATATGCCTCAATAAAATGTTTTCAAAAAAGGTGTATTTTTACTATCATGAAAATGATACACATGTTAAAATATGAAAATTTGGTTATTAAATGTTGGATAGAAGTAATTCATACACCAATATATATGTTAAATAGGGCACTTGTAAAATATCTTGACAATCTCACTCTTGAAGAATCTTGAATTGGACACAAGCTCTCCATTTAACATCTCAAGGTGCTTGAGATGAAAGGAAGCAAAGCTATGGAATATACTTCCTACACTAATCTATGAGAGAAGGTATGTACAAATATTAAACTAACAATATAGTTACAACAATATAAACACAAAAGAAATATATCAAAACATAGTGATTCACATGGGGATTTTTTTTTTAGAAGAATCTCACATTCCAAAATAACTCAATCTATTATTCAATAATCAATAGTTACAATTTACACTTGCAAAGTATAAGCCTTTATAGGAGTATCACTAACAAGAGATTCAAAGCATTTCTAGCAACACAATGGCACCTATTGAAACTCACTATGAAACCTCAATATCAACAACCCAATAAATAGGAAAGAACTACATGAAACCATGAAATTGAAATTAAGAAACCATGAGATAAAACCATTCAAAATATGGTTCCCAAATCCCTAGTCAAAATATAACACCAAAACTCCAATATGAGTCCATAGGCTTAAATAACATATTCCTTACTCTTATCAAAAGATCATACTAATCACTAACTTGGGTGCTTCATCATGGATCTGTTATCACCATTCAAAGATTCCTTATGAATTTTCATAATATGTATCATAAGTTTCTCAATGAGTGTAACTTCTAATAACTCTCTTATGTGTCATAGACGCTCTTACATTCCTAATGTGGGATGGCTAACTTCTAGTGTCCATGACTTTGGATACAATTTGATTAAGTATAATTTTATAAATTGAGGGTCTCAAAGAGATCCATGTTTCTATAATCTACTTGCTCTAGTTAATGCCTCTTTGACATTTTGGGACAAAAATGAACACATGTAGCACAAAAATTGTATTTTTATGTTCTATCTAAAAAACGCCCATGAAATTACATAAGGATATCATCCATTTAGGACCTTTCATCCCTTTCAAGCATACTCATCCAATCCAACCATAGCCCTATATATTAGGTTTAAAGTGTTACCTCTTGTCCACTCATTTGATCTGAATTCAACACATAAACCATTAAACACTCACTCTTTACCACAAAGACTAATGGTTGTTGTCAAAAGGAAAATGCTAAACACGAAATTTATAAAGTCAATCACTTCCATAGCCAATCTCTCATAGAACAATTCCCCTTCCTAAGAGAACCATCCCAACCACACCACCATGATAGTGATATTGATGAGGACACTCCTAGCCAACTGAAGTACACCATTGATCCTAATAACCTCCTTAGTTTCCAAGAAGGGTGTGATCTCTTGGAGAGGTTGAATGAGAATAAAGATGCAATCCTAAGACAATTCATTGAGTCAAGATCTAATTATCACCCAATTACAACCTCTCCATTCTCAACATACTGTATCCAAACCCCTTTGATCATACCCATGCTCACACAAAACTCCATTTAGATCATAATACTACATACCAAAAAAATGTGTTTCCACCATCAACGAGAGCAACCCTATCCAACAACCAACACAAATATTCAATCAAATGAATTTCATAAACCCCCATCCACCAGTCAAACCACATCCACTATTGAAATGATATAAAACCAAACAAGATTCACAAACCAAATACATCTCCATCCCAATCAACCCACAAACTTCCTATACAAACACTTCCCACATGATCATCCCTAGTTCCTATCCCAAGATTAATCTTAATGCCTCAAGTCACATATACCTTATCAACACCTCACATCCCATAAACATCAATACACTCAACAACACTCATACCAACACAACTCCCAACTACCACCATTGCCACCTACCTCATCTTTTAAACAAGAGTGGAAAGCCATGAAAGATGTAATCAAAGGACTCCAAGATGGGACTCACAAAAAATCATATACCTTTGAAGAATTATGTACCTATCCTTTTGATCACTCTATTTCACAAATTCCATTCCCTCCCTTCAAGATCTCAAAGTATGATAAATTCAAGGAGAAGGGTGACCCTAGGGAGCACATTAAGGAGTTCTTCATGGCTATCCAAGAAGTGGAATATGAGGACATGTAGCTACTATGTATTTTTCCTCACAACCTAGGTAGGAAAGTTCTTGAATGGTTCTTGTACCAACCTAGAGGATCCATCAAATCCTTTCAAGGCTTATTTGATAAATTCAAAAATATTTATCTTATAATATGAAATAGGATCTAACCATGATGGATCTTTGTAATACCAAGAAAAAATATAGGGATGTATGTTCATCCTTCCTTCAACGATGGAGATCCCTAGCTAGTAGGTTCCCATGGCACATACCGAATAATTTTTTTTCCATATCTTTGTCACTAATTTAAACCAAGAGTTTTATTTTCACTTGCAAGTTCAACATGTCACTTCCTTTGATGAGCTTATAGAAAAGGGCATCCAAATTGAAAATTCCCTTATTGCTAAAGGGGTTATCAAATACTATTCTAAAGATCAGAACCAAAATGATAAATCCAAGTTTTATAATGAAAACAAATTATTTAGAAAAAGTAGAAAAAAGTAATTGGAGATGGGTTCTTTGACTCAAAACACATCCAAATTGTCTAACCAAATTCATCCATCACTATTCCATCACACCCCCTAAACCCCAGCAAAAGAAACACTAATTCACACCACTAGGGGAATCCATACAAGTGGTCTTCCAATAATTGGTTAACACCACCATAGTCACATTTCCTATCAATAAACCATTTAATACAAACCAACCCAAGCCCTATTGGAATAAGGACAATTATTGTGATTACCATCAAATCAAGGGTCATGCCATAGAAAAATGCTTGACACTAAAACATTACATCAAAGACCTCATATGAAATTTTGAAATAAAATTTGAAAGAACATATAACTCCTAGCCCAATGAAGATTTGGGGATTAACAAAAATCCATTCCTAATCATAATCAGCAACATAACACTAAGAATTGGCCACACTGATCAATCTAACAAAAGAGTTCAAACCATTTGTATTAAACCATCCAATTGTGTTGTCACTACCCGATGTGGAAAAATCACAGTTTAAGGCCCCCCTTTCCCATCCTAATCCAAAAAATAAATATGACATCATTAATCACCTTGAGTATATTCCCACCCAAATATCTATCCTTGAAAATCCTTTGCACATCCTTTTTGCATCGTGATATCCTAAATAAAATCCTTTAAGAATCCCAAGTGCCAAAATACATTGACCCCTCACACTTTCAGGACCTTGTTGGCCACCATTCCATAGATCATTTCCTCACTTTTACTCCTAAATATTTCCCCTCCATCAACCCCTTGCACAATCATCCACTCCACATTGAATTCATCAGTTATACACTTCAATTGGTATAGAAATTGAGCAAGCACATTGGGTTCTCAAACCATCACCCTTAAATTTTATGATAATGTAGAAAGAGAATCAACTTAGACCATTCACCTTCCTATTAAGGTAGGACCCTCATTGTATCATGATCTATGGCATGGCCTCAATCTGGACCTTCCTTACAATCTACTATTTGGTCAACCATGTCTCCATTCCACACAACTCTTCCCATTGACATACCATCAATACCTCAAGTCTCCATGTAATATGGTGTGGAAGTTACTATCACTAGTGATCTTCATCCTTTTCAATATTACAAAGTTTTATAAAACTAATATGAAGAATTACATTACTGTCAAAGCTCTAAGGCCATCCCTAACTCCACTACCTCAAAATTTGAGACATATATTGATCCTAAGGATTTACCATTCACTTCTTCTACACCACCTCCAAAACATATCCCTAAAATCTATATTAAAAAAAACATTGACGATGGATGTAGTGAATCACTAATTACCCATGTCTCTTGGCTCCTTTAGTTGACCTAGATCTAAGGTCCAAGATCCCTTACTCATGTTGCAATGGGTCCCAATACCTTTGTCTAAAATGGCTACCTTGACAATGAAGGCATCAAAGGATTTTTATCCCACATGGCTCTACAAATATTAGTATGCTACTTAATTTCACAACAATATGTATCATAATCCATTTTGCATGGGTCATAAGATTAACTATCAAGGTAAATGACTTAATGTCCACAAGTAGATCCCCCTTCACCTATCGATCTCCCATCAAATGATGGCACTACCAACCTAGGATGTGGTTCCCATAATGATTATTAAGATGCCCTTGTGGATTTTTCTAATACTACTAGGAACACCTCTTCTACCATTGATGAAAGTAAAGTGGTATTTCTAGTCGTTTCGAAGAGCTTGTCGCCACAAAACTATTCAATGATATTGTCATCCACCTTTCCCTCCAATAACCTAGAATTGAATGGGACCAACAAGATCATCCTACCTTGGATACTTTCTTGAATGATGAGGCTACCATTTATCTTATGAAATCCCACAACCACATGCCCACAAGATGTCACAAGAGGAGTTTTGAGATCCTATGAGTTCATTTGCGTACTTTGAGAAAAAGTAAAATCTTCTAATCTTCAAAAACACCATACAAAGGTATTTTTTGATAATGAGCTCCATCTTCCATAAGCCCCTATGCCTCTCCATGATGGGTCACCTCTCCTTGTTAAACCTATGATGGATATTAATTTTGAAACCAAGGAAGAACCTAAACTTGCGCAACTAGCTATTGTTTTAGATCTTAAACTAAAAAAATACATTTCTACAATACTTGGAGACTACCTTGGAATATTGCATGGTCCTATGTTAACATTCCTAGCTTAGGTCCTTCCTTGGTTTTCCATCACTTGGTGGTATGAACCAATGCCAAAAAAATATGAAAAAATCTCAAAAGATGCATCATCAATTAGCACTCTGAGTAAAAGAACTTTACAAGCTCTTAGATGCTGGATTTATTTGAACTATCGACTATCCAAAATGGGTTTCTAACATAGTGCTAGTCAGTAAGGACATAAAATATATTAGTGTCTACCTAATTTAACTATATCCTCTCCCCAACATCGATATGATAGTGGATCTCACAATTGGTCACAAAATGTTGTCTAATTGTAATGACGTAAATTTGTACGCTGTGTAATTTCCCATTAATTTACCTTCATTTTATCCTTATAAGTCTGATAATGCAAAATTTCATTGTGCTTGTTTTTCTTTTCCCATGTGTCCCTATCAATTTGCATCAGTGAGGGATTTTTTTTTTGGGATGCATGCATGTCACACAGATGTCTATGTGTTGCACTGTCGTCCTGACAATATTCCTATGTTAGGAGACGTTATGGATGTTATGATTCTATTCCAACTACAAGTGTAATGTTCCCCTTTGAATCTTGACCATCGGGAATGACCATTTACCTCCAAAATTTCCCATTTGAACTCCATTCTCCCATTTTATCAACTCTCTTGAACATTATATCAATCAACTCTCACATTCTTTCACTCTCTTTCTCCTGCTCTTCACTTCTACACCATCTTGTTGCTCCAGTTCCATTTTTATTGTAGGTTATCAAAGCTCTACTCCATCGACATGCTCATAGAAAAGGAGGTGATATTGTGTCTATTTTTTTATTTGCATTATCTTGTAGAGTATCATTTATATTGTCATTTCTCTCTACTTCCTTGTGTCTATCCTTTCTATTTAATTATCACTTTTTTGTACCTTGTGGTCTATTGGCTGTCTGTGGAGGTGGGAACACTAAAATGGGGGTTTGACTAAGGCAAACCTCAAAACACAACCCCAACATTTTCTTGTTACTGTGTGTGTAGGTGTTATTCGTTCGTGAGGAGCTTGCTAGAGAATTGGACCTTCAATAATTTGGAATTATTCTCCTTTATTTATCATCTCGTTATTATAATATTATATTTATTAGTTATAGTATTCTTCTTGTTGTATTCTATATTTCCATATATTTATGTTAAATTGAAAAACCAGAACTTTTGGGTTGAAAGTAGACTATGTGTGTTCTAGTCTACAACTTTCCCTTTGTCCATACAGGATGCTAATGCATCTCTGAGACTCTAGCGCGATGTGCTAAAGCCTAACCCCCACACTACCATCCTCTAGTATAGAGTTGTCCAGTCTACAATATGAGACCTTTGTTGTCTTCTCACCCACTTACAGTAAATCTCTATCATAAAGCATAAGGAAAACATAGTTCGTTTCCCCTTCCTTTTCAACTTGTTCTTTCCATCTAAAGTCAAGGTAGTCTTGAGGTAGTTTAGGGTAGTTCGCTCCTCATAGACTCTTTGGTTCCTAAAGACTTAGGAGCAATGAATCCCCCTTCTCTACATTTTGGTGAACTCAACATGAATGTCCTTTTCATTTATGTGTGTCAGAAATTCTTCTCCCGAGTCTTGGGTGTGTTATAGATTCGTGCGTCTTGAAGATTTATGATCTTTACAACCTAATATGAAAACCCTACACATGTTTCTAGAATTCTATGACATATAAAAATGGAATCTAGGAAGGTCACCTTTGGTCAGAGTGATCCTTCATTTGAGGAAATATTTTCAGGAATGTCTACTATATTTTCTAGTCGTTTTAGGGAAGTTGCCCCTCATATTCCTACACCTCTTGCTTCTTTGTTTGCCTCTTTTGTGGAGGAAGAGGATGCTCTTTAGGTCCCTACAGAGCAACTTATTTCCCTAGATAGAAGGTTTGGATAATTTGAGCAGTATTTGGAAAAAGATAAAAGTCTCACTCAAGCAACTATTGTTGTTAACAGATTAAGAACCATGTTGGATAAGGATCAGAGAGGTGTAGAACTTCTCTGAGGTCTTGCAGATATTATGGATACTCATGTCCTAACATACAATTCTAACTTGGATGTTGCATGAGATTTGGGCTCTGAGACCACTGCAACACAACTAGAAGTCTCAATTCCTAGAGTGTCAATATGTATGGCTAAAACTGTTCCTTCTGTTAATACCACCTTTGGGCCTAAGTAGACCCCCACTTTTAAAGTGAATAAGGTACCTTTAGGTTTCAGTTTTTCCACTCCTAATTCTTCTGCTACTAGTGGCAACGTTGGAATCTCTATTGGTCCTGGTGGCAGGGTCTCTATTGGTATGGAGGCTGGTGGTTCTGGTGATTCTTGTGATGGTTCCACTGGTCTTTTTTTGTCCTTTGATCATGTATTGAACGTTTTATTGTAAAATATGGGAAAAATGCATAACCAATTGGAAAACCTATCCAACTCTTCCTCTCAGCTTATGTTTCAACCTTTTTGTTGTCGTAGTCCTTTTTCTATTGCCATTCTGAACACTCCTATCCCTTAGGGGATGGATATTCCAAATTTTAAAAATTATAGTGGTCATGGAGATTATTAGACACATGTGTTGACATTCAATGCCATATGCATTGATTTCTTTCACCATGATGCTTTGATGGAAAAGATTTTTTTGCATTCCCTCAAGGACGTTTCTCTTGATTGGTATTGTTCCATTCTAGACAATTCCATTTTCTTGTTTGATCAGTTGATGAATCAGTTCCTTAGATAGTTCCAAGCTAACATTGAGCTGAAGATGGAATTCTATGATATCATTCGATGCAAGTAGGGGTATAATGAAAAGGTTACTGACTTCATCACTCGTTATCAGGAGTTGTTTTCTCAGATATCTTATCCTCTACCCCATTCTGATGCCCAGAAGGTCTTCATCAGGGATTTATAGAAATTGTGGAAAGAAAATTTTGCCCTAATGAAGTATCCTTCTTTTGCACATCTATGTGCAGCGCTATGTGAGTACCAATAGATAGTTGCTCAGTTCGGGGGTTCATCCTCACACTCTCATCCGGATGGTCAATCAGTAGTGTCTATTTTTGGCGATGGAAGAATAAGGCCATTGCAAACATGGTCTCTACTCCTCAAGGAAAAGTTATAAGATGAAATAGAAATTTTACAAAACTATCTAAATCTTGGACACACAGTCCTCTGCGTCTTCTAAGATAGTCCCATTTGAGTAACGTGAACATGGTCTCATTCATGAGTGTGAACATGGTCTCATTCATGTGTATGCAGAGAATGCGAGTGTTATTCCTGACATAAATTTTACCTCACATGATTTTCCACTAAACAAGGATCCTTCTCCATTGTATGTTACTATCGAGATTAATGGTAACATTGTGACTGGTGTTATGGTTGATTTGACAAGTTGAGTGAACATGATAATGGAGGAATCCTTTTTCATTAACACTCTTCATAAGGAGAAGTGTGATGAGTCGCATGCCACTCTTTGTACTCATGATAGGCTTTCTATTGCCCCTATGGGTACCATTTCTTTGTCGGTCTAGGTTGGGACTAAGGTAGTAGATGTTTCATTTGTTGTGATTCTAGAGTCCCAATGTTTAGAGTTAGGCTAGGAATTCCATGGCTAGCCTCTATGAATGGGGTCACCTTTTTAGTCCACAAGTGTTTGAAGTTTCCCCATGAGGGTGCAATGCACGTTGTTCATGATATTGGCTATAAACCACTTGTGTCATGTGGGGGATTTTCTTTGGATCACTTTTGGCCCACCCCAATCGGGCCCCTCCCTCCAAGGGGAGATTTGATGTATCGAGGTTATGTTAAATATAAGACTAGGGGGATCAATGTCAAAAGCTAGTTTTCCTATGTCTCCCTATTTTATTTCTATGAAAGCCTCTATAATAGCACAAAAAAAGCTATCTCTTTGGCCCCATCAAAAGGGAAGGATAAGCTTTCTCTCACTCCAAATCCTTCCCCTTCTGCATCTTCTACTCCATCCAATTCTTCTTCCCAACTCATGGTGGCATCCTTGGTTCCTGCTACTATGCCTCACATGGGAAGTGGAATGGTGCCCATGTGGTGGAAGGTGAAGCATCAAACTTTCCAGTTGCTTGTTTTTCTCATGATTCCCTAACCCATTGTATATGGAAAGGGTAAGCGTTCTTATAGGGTTTTTCTTGCATCTCGACCTCCACAGCCTTTGACTATTCCTACACCTGCTCCTCAAGCAGTGAATGGGAAGAGGCTCATTGTCAAGGAACTTTTCTCTATTTCTCCTCTTGTTGTCATTTCTGCTCCTATGCTTCCTCCTCCTACTCCTACTCAGGAGACCACCCTTCCCTTGAAAATGATTATGAAGGATTCTCTCGTAGTGGAGTAACAACCTCTGGCCTTTTCTTATGCCTCATCCTCCAATGCTCATAGCTGATGTAACTATCTTGTGCGTGAACGCAAGCGTCGAGGAAAGGCTCTAGCTGCAAAGCATGCTGCCTCACAGAAGACTAAGGAGCCTGTTATCTCTGTTCTCATCTTTTTTCTTGATCTGTCTACTCTTGTTGTTCCTGCTTTAGTTCCCATCACTTTTGTCTTACTTCCAGATCCTATAATGGGTCCTGATGATGCTCACCCCAAAAGGGTGTCGGTCTTCATCACTCCCTCTATGGAGCCTCCTCTTTTGATGTCCCTCTTAGATATCTGTCCTTTCTCACAACTCGTTGACATGCATAATACAAAGGCGGTGTCCTCTACGGCTGCCTCTTGTTCTACTTCTGCTTCCTCGGTGGGATTCCACATCCTTCATTGAAGCATAAGTTGGAGGATGAACTCATTTTTAGTGATGGTTGGAAGAAGGGTTCCCCTTCTTCAAGGTCTAGTTTGGTTTTGGCTTGTGTTTTCCTTGTGATAGAGGCAGCCCCTTCATCCCTAGAGTTTGTCACTACCCCTTTAGATGAGGTTGGCGATGACTCTTAGGTGCCTTGTATTTCTTTTGATAAGTTGACACAGGCACTCCTGAAAAGTGCATGTTCAACTCAGTGGATGATATCCCAGCTTTGTCCTATATCTTTGCAAGATCGATGACCTTTGCTTCATAGGAACTTGGTGAAGAAGACCTTGAGGGGCCTCCTTCCTTGGCTCTTGTTGTAGGTGAGTTAGAGGATACTTCCCTTGCTATCCATCCCTCATAGGATTTTCCTCCCTCCCCAAGTACAATGATCTAGATTGGGAGCAGGACGACCTATTGGTCAATGAGGACTAGGGTGGTACCTCTTCTACATTTGTAGATTATATTTTTTTGTATGTTTGTGTTCCCATGTTCTTGTCTTTTTATGTTTGTGATCCTACCTGGAGAACCCTTGCTACCCTTGTAGGTACTTGGATATAGGCGCAAAGATTTTTTGTACACTTCTTTTATTTGTGTCATCATTCTTCTACGTGTTGTAATATTTCTTTTCGATATTGGGGATGATGCAAAGCGTTGGGGGCATTTAGGCCTTCTTCCATGTTAACCTGATTTTTATTTTCACTTTGTCTTCATGTTTCCATGTTTTGAGAAATTTGGGGATTGATGAAATTTCATACGTATACTATTATATCTATCTATTTGTATCTATGGACAATTTTAACCCTAAATTCTTAGATCCCCCTGTCTCTTGATTTCATCTCTACTTGTCTAATTCTTGATGTTGTGGTTCTTGTGTATTGTCCCTCATGTGTGTGACAACATACCATGAATAAATCTCACCATGTATCTCATGCCACAACATATCATACCTTTCTTTCTCCTTAGGATGTCCTTAGCATAGCACACATCATCCTAAGGGGGGGTTATCATGCTTTTCTAATTTCAACATAGTGAATTCTTTCAAAAGGATTCCTTGGTGTCAAATTTTATTTACAATGAATTCCTTGACAATAAGAATCCCTTGTTGAAAATATTTCATTTTCCAAAATAGTGTATTCTCTCAAAAAAGACTCCTTGATGAAATTTTATTTCAAAAGGATCCCTTAGTGAAAGTGTTTGAAAATTTTCCTTTTGAAAAAGGAGTATTCTTTCTAAAGAAAGAATTTGAAAACTTTCCTTTGAAAAAGGAGCACTCTTTCCAACAAATTCCTTGATAAAAGATCTTTCAAAAGGATTCTTTGATGAACAAATCACTTGCAGAAAATTGTGTCTTTCAAAATGTGTGTTCCTTCAAAAGAGCCCATTGGTGTCTTGATGTCTTGAAGGGTTCCCTACTAAAAGAACCCCTTTCTGAAAATTAATTTCTAAAAAGGGTTCCTCGGTGTCTTGATGTCTTGAGGAGGATTCCTTTGTGTCTTATATTTGTTAGGATTTAGGTGCCATCAACCTTGTAAATCCTTTAATTAATTATTCTCCTAAAGTGTTTTCAACATTTACCCATAAGAGGTGAAACCGTTTAACCAACGGTGGTGAAAGAGACAATGTAAATGTAGTGTTACCGTTACCGTTTGTCATTTAGGAAAAGGACAAAATAGCTAGGCGTCCCACTTGGAATATTATAGAATGAGGTTGTTAGGATGTTGTAAGAGCATCTATGACATGTATGACAGTTTTCATAAGATGCTATGACAATATGACAAATTCCTATGACATAATATGCTATCTTTGACCCCAGGTGCTCATGCATAAGTTATGCCTTATGACAGCTATAAGAGCATCTATAAGAGGCTATTTTTAGGATGTCATTACCATTTTATGAAGGGAGGAATGGGTTTTGCTAGGTGGTATTGCTGCCTATTGTTTGGTGAAACCATGGTGGTTTTCATCCTCACAAATCTCTTTAAATAGGGGCCTTGAGCTAGAGTTATTCAATTCAGTTTTGCAGGTTTGCAAGGTAACAGGGTGTTGCAGGATTTACAGGGATGATAAGAGAAGTATATTGTTGCATGTAATATTTCATAATATTAGTAATATACTTGCCTCTCTTTCGATGGTGGAGTTTTTTCCTTTTGGGGTTTCTCCACTTAAATCTATTGTTGCATGTGTTATGATTCTTCTATCTCTCTCTCTCATTCTTTCTTCACACTAAGGCTAAAGGTTAATCTACATATTTCAGATTTTCATTCACCTATTTAAGTTCATATTTCAAGCTTTCTTCACCTTGATAATCAACAATATTTGATATTTGGCATCTTGTGTCTTGGTATCTAGCTTGGGGGTAGCTTGACTAGACCCGTCCTTTCTGTGATTGTCCTGCAACGTAGTTTGTAGCAGCCACAAGCTTATTATCTAATCAGATCATGCCTTGTGTCTTGTCTGATCAGACTATGTCTTATTGTGTCTTATGAAATTGTGTCTATTATGATTCACATTTTTTCCTAACATGTTTTTCTGTAGCTTAACATGTCTGTGGTGAGATCGCAACTACCTTTGCAGGATCAAAGACTCATGTCATCTTTTCATCTTGGTGAAGCTCCCTCTTTCACATTGAGGTATGCCAGTGTAGAGAAGGGGGATTCACTGCTCATGAGTCTCTTTATTCTCAAGAGAGTCCTATGGAATGAATTTCCTTAAAATACCTCAAGGAACAAAGCAAGAGTTCTAGAATTAGAAAGAGTAGGTCAAAGAGGTTTTATGGAAAAACTAGCAAGTTTTTGACCGAGGATAGAAGTGTAGTATACAGACTACAGGGCAACACGATGATATCCTAGAGGTGCATTGGGATCCTATATAGACCAAAAACTGAGAATGTCACAGAGAACAACTAAAGTGACTACTAGCAGTCTAATTACTAAGAACCTCCAAAATGCAGGAAAGTAATAGAACTGAAATATGGTAAAGTAAATGATAAGACTAAAGAGGATAAAGAAATTTCTCACAACAATCCAAGTAATGAAGCCTCCAACAAATAGATATCTTCAATACCTACACACATAAGATCAAGAAAAAATGTTGGGGTTGTTTAGGGGCATACCTTAGATAAACCCCCATTGCAGTGTTCCTACCTCCATGGATAGCTAGATAGATAGAGAGAAATGATAAGCAAAAATGAAATGAACACAAGAGTGATAAAAGAAAAACCCGCTCCAAGAGGAGAACCTGTATCACAAAAAAAAGATGTAATAGATAAGGAATGTGGGAAATCCCAAGATGCTCAAAGATACAAGGTGCAAGATAGATATCACCTGCAAGGCTTGAGGAAACCAAAGGGAGAAACAAACAACTGCAAGAGCCAAGAGAGTTGCAAAGAGCATTGTAAGAACTTAAGAGCTTGAGGTTGTTGTAGCAAGCAAGAGAGTTGTGCAAGCTTGAGAGAGAAAGAGAAAAGAGAGTGTCTCCAAGAGAGAAATACCAAGAATAAGGCCAAATGGATTGAAAAGATAGCTTTTAAAGAGAGAAGAGGGAAAAGAAGCTTCCTGAGTCGTTACGAGGCGTATCATACTATTACCACTGACAAAAGTAGCTGAAAAGTGGCAAGGCACTTGGAAATGATTGTTTGAATGTCAAAATACCACAAGATGCTAGCACATGACATGGACGTCCACAAACACACTAGTGTCTAAACACATCACACTACAAAACGATAAGAAAGGGAAAAGCATAAAGTTTGACGCAAAGCTGATGCATGAAGGAAGCTGCCAAAAAGGGGTCCTAAGCATCCTAAGAGGGAAAAAGGTTGATACAAGGGATAAAATGAGCCTACATAAATACTAAGGGAGTGGACACTAAAGTGGATAAAATAATGTATGTGAAATTACAAGGGGTGCAATTTTATGGCATTACATTTGCACTAATATGCACGCTAAAGGAGATCTACTAAACATAAGTACCATCATGATACCAAAAGGATACTATAGAGGAAGCAAATGGCCCTTTGAACCAAGGAAGTATGCCCCTAGGCTAAAGACCAACAAAACAAATGCATTAGATGATAAAAATCTGCACATGACAACAAGGTTAGAACATAAAAATCCATTACATCATGGGGTTAGAACATATAAAAAAAACACATACACATACACAAAGGCATACAAAAAACTAAAGGATTTGAGTCAGCAAAGCGAAACATACCTTAATGTAGAAGGTTGTCTTAGTACTTTTTGTTTTCACCAAATAAATAAATAAAAAATAGAAGAATTCTTAAACAAAGAGAAGAAGGTAACGATCGATTTCTTCTAGAGAAGAATGAATACAAAAGATAGGTGAAGCAACCAATGTCGAAGAAAGAAAGAAACATATACTTAGGATGAAGAAGATGCAATTCTTCGATCCAACATACACAATTGAGAAGAGAAGAGAGAGATGGCTCCACAGGTACTCGGTCCTAACAAGAGTTGAACAAAATGTGCCATAGGCCCTCAGACCTATGAAAAGCTGAACAAAAGGCTCTACAGGTGCTCAGTCCTATAGAGTCGAAAATGCTTTATAGGTCCTCAGAATTGCAAAGGAGGCACCCCAGGTGCTCAATCTTGGGGAGGAAGATGTGAAAGGCTTTACATATTCTAATTGGTCCTCATAGGTGGTCAATCCTATAAGGAAATCTTGATGCAAAGAATCTCTACAGGTTCTTGGTCTTATAGAGCAAGACTAATCAGAGAAGCTTGTGGTTCTTGCAAGCTACGTTGCAAGATAGTTGCAAAAACCATAGTTCTAGTCAAGTTGCTCCCAAGCTAGACGCGAAGATATAAAAAAGTCTAGTCAGGTTTCCCTAGAGCTAGATGCCATAGAATTCATTTGAGAAAAAGGCTTTCAAAGGGGGTTCCCTAGATAGGGAACCCTTCAAGATGCCAAGAGGCACATTCAAAGGAACACACCAATTGAAAGATGGAGATAAGAGAGGGGGTTCTTAAGAAGGATACACATCTCCAAAACAAGTTATCATTTCCTCCAACATACAAGGGAGGAGAACCATGCAAGATACTATAGAAGGGAGGTGTAAGAGCCTTGTGAGAAGATGCTTAGAATCAACAAGATAGAGGTACACCTCAATATCACTTTTCATTTGAAGAAGGGGCAGGTGCATCAACAAATAGATGAGTGATGACACCAAAATCAAGAAGTTGTTGTATTTTATCCTTAAAGGCCTTACATTCACTAGTGGAATGGCTAGGCACTTGATGGTATGCACAAAAAGAATGTTTTTCTTTATCATGTTTATGAAACTTCTTATTTGTGGGAGGAGGAAGAGTAATCAGATGGGCTTTGAGAAGCCTCAACAAGATACACTCTTTCTCAAAAAAAGAATGAGGATCAGGAAGCAACCCTTTCTCTTGTGGAGAAAGGTTTGACTACTCACAAGAAGAAGAAACAAAGATATCAGATAATGGAGGATGAATCAATTCAAGATAATGAGGTTGAGCAAAAATTATGTTGACATTCAACCATGGTTTCCATTTAGATTGTTCATTCGAGCAACCAAGCCCCAAATTACGCTTACAAGGTACACATTCTATAGGGACTTGAATTCCTTGTTCATTACACCCACAAAATTTATGCCCATAGCCATATTTAGAGACAAGTTTAAAACTAGGGCCATAACGATTTTGTAGATCTTGAGGAGGAGGATCTTCATAGAGAGCATTATTCCAGCAATGGGTATTATACTCCTCTATGAGATCGCCATTAGCCTTCTTATTAGGACTACCAACATTAGCCTCTTTAATAGAAGTGTGATCATCTTCCTCAGAAGGAGGATCAACATTAAAAATATTACAGTTTGTGTTCAAATTACCCCGTGATGTAGAAGAATGATCATCTTTGATAGCGGGTTTGGATGATTCTATCAGAAGGTCTAAGTGGAACGAGTGGACTTTATATTCCCCAATGAAGGATTCTATAAATTCTAGAGAACCCCAATCATCATTGAGACATGCATTCTCTAGAGAAGGAGTAGACTTAGGATGTATTGCTTCAGAAGGATCTCCTTCAGGGACATCTGCCTCAAGAGTATCCTTTGTAATTGATACCACTAGAGTAGTGATCAACACTTTAGAAGACATTGAAGGGATAAGAGTTTTAAGAGTAGGTGCAATCGAAGCTTGACCGACAATTGCCATCTCACATAAGTGTATAGCATCAAGGTCAACCTTGAATGTGACTACTTGACTATTATGAATGAACTTTATCAATTTATGTAAGGTAGACAAGACTGCACCTATAACGTGAATCCATGATCTACCAAGAAGAAGATTATATGGTAAATTTTTTGACATAACATATACTAGAGTGGGTACAATAATAGGTCCAAACCGCAAAGGTAATACTATTGTACCTAGAGCTTGTCACCTAACATTATCAAACCTATGAATGACAATAGAAGAAGTTGCAAGTGAAGCTAAAGAAATTTTAATTTTAGGCAACAGATCAATGCTACATACATTGAGTGTCGAACCAACATCAATGAGAGTACATCTAATGCCAATTTTATTAATGTTGACTATAATAATTAAAGGGTCTACTGGCTTCTATACTTCTAGGGGCAAGATTTCTTATAGATAGAATGTAATATTCGATGAATCCGCATGAATATGAGATATCAACATATTAACATCCACCAACCTAGAAAAAGAAGGTAAGAGGATCTTTTGCAAGGGTTCTTGAAGCATACCTTGATAAACTAGATCAGACTGAAGCAAGTCCCACAGTGAGATCTTATCCGGAGTAACTTAGAGTTGCTCGACAAGATCATAATCACCAAGTTCTTTATTCATGGGTTTAGGTGTTGAAGGAAGACTTGGTGCTGGATGTTGTGGTTGTGTTGCTGATATTTGGTTGTCATTGATGTCAACACTATTAGCATTATTGTATTAAATCTTGTATATGTCGAGGATATTGAGAAAATTGTTGAAGGAAGAGTTGCAAGTTTCCAGTGGAACAATGAAGGTCAAGAAGGTGTTTTGTTTTGTACATTGAAGATCAACTAGTGTGGACTAAAAGGTTTACTGTTGAGAGTATCTAGTTCATCTACCGAAAGTTTCAGAGGTTTGCGTGAAGATTTGATCGAGTTATGAAGATATGTGTTCTGACAGTGTTTCTATGGTTTTAGTTTTGAAGTTGGTGTGATTCTGGTGATTTCTATTGTTGTGGATGCTTCTTTGTTAGTTCTTTTTTTTTGTGGATACTTCTAGATAATTCTCTATCCTTGTTGTGTGTCTACATTGATCAGAGTGGTCGTGGTCGAATATTTTTCTACTGTATGTTTGGGTTTTCATGTTCTTGGCCTACATAGTAATTGTAACGTGTTGCGGATCCTTGAGGATTTAAATTTGAATGTTTGGCATGCTTGAGGATATTTTTTTAGGTCACATCATTATATTAGCCGATGGTGTTTGATTCACATTGAAAATTTATTTGTAAATTTGGGCTGACATTGTAAATATGTTTTATATTTTTTGGCCGACAACGTTGTTGATGTAATTCCATGTTGTGGATATATAAGAGTGTTTGTTTGAGTGAAGTTAGTGTGTGTGAAGGGAAGAAAATCCAAAGAAGAGAAAGTGTGTGAATATTTATCTATACATTCGATTACAAAGTGAGAAGAAGTTTGAGTGAAGTGTGAAGAAGGCTTTTTGTGCTTAACTAGAAGTGTAATCAGGCTTGTGTAGAAGATATTTTCTTAGTTCATACCCTGTGGATCTAATCTATATTTCTTTGTATTCATTAGGAAATGAGCCATTTTGTATTTGAGTAGTGAGCTCTAGGAAGTGTGTCTAAATGCATGTGCATTCCCATTATTTTTCATTATACTTTTAACAGTGTATAATATTGTGGACTAACATCCACCATGGTTTTTCCCCTGACAGGGTTTCCACATAAAATATCTTGGTGTTCTATGTTCTTTTGATGTGTTGATTATTCATGGTTTATTGTTCATTCATCATATCTGAGATTAACTTAAGTTTGAAAAGTTTAAATATTCTGTGACAATTGATTCACCCCCCCTCTCAATTTTCTATCCTTGTTTTTCCAACAATTGGTATCAAAGCAGGTTTCTATGAAGAATTTTGAAAGCTTGAGGTGATCTGAGATGGCATTATATAAGAAGGACAGTCCTAGATTCGATGGAACAAACTACCCATTGTGGAAATTCAGGATGGAGTGTCATTTGAGGTGTATTAGTGAACCCTACTGGAAGATTACAAATAATCCATATGTTATTCCTCAGAATGGTCCCTCCATTGTTGATGATATTAAAGAGGCTGAGAATAATGTCAGGTCTATTGAAGCTTTGTTGAGTTCTTTGATAGATTTGGAAATGAAAAATGTGATAGGTCTGAAGATAGCTCATGAGATTTGGACAAAGCTGGAAAATTTGTATGAAGGAGATGTACATGTGAAGATGGCTAAGCTACAGAGTTTGAAAGGCAAGTATGAAAATTTGAAGATGGGTGAAGATGAACATATTTCTTCTTTTATGCAAAGAGTAAATGAAATTGTGATAGGTATTAGATGTGTTGGTGGTACCCTGGAAGACCAAGAAATTGTAACTAAAGTGCTCAGATCATTGCCTCCCTCCTACAATGCAAAGGATCATGCTATTGAAGAATTGAGATTAGTAACAAATGTGACAAGGGTTATAAACTGATTGGTAAACTTGTTGCCTTTCAGTTGAGTGAATTTGGTGAATATGTTCCTAAGACTGAAACTACATTTAAGGCTACTATATCCGGAAGAAACTAGCAAAGATATGATTTGGGGGAATGTTCGAGAAAGTCATTCAAGTATGAGGAAAAAATGAAATAGCTTGAAGATGAAGAAAGAGAAGTAGAAGAATTGGAAGCACTGATTGTGAAGAAAGAAGGCAGAGGACAAGGTAAGTATAAAGGAAAGTTTCCTATTAAATGTTTCTCTTGCAGTAAAATAGGTCATTTTGCATCAAGGTGTCCTGAACGAGTTCCTAGGACTAAGCCTAACAAATCTAGATTTCAAAAGAAATGTTACTATGTTGAAGAAGGAGTGGCCGATGATGAATCTGATAAAGATAATGGAAATGAGGATGAATGGGTGTTCCTTGCTATCAAAGAAAATGGTTTGGTCTCTACTGAATCTGCTAAAGTTGAGAAAGCTCTTGTTGCTCGAATTGAAGAAAAGGATGAGTGGGTTATAGACAACGGATGCTCACATCATATGACTAGTGATAAAAGAAAATTTGTAAGTCTTCAGAAGTATGATGGTGGGGTTGTAAGATTTGGGGATAACAATGTTGGTGAGATTCGTGGCAGAGGATCTATTTGTCTTGGTGGTAAGCATAAAATTGATGATTTCCTTTATGTTGAAGGCTTGAAGCACAACCTATTGAGTGTTGGACAGATGGTGGACAAGGGTTATGATGTGGAAGATGCAAGATACTTGGAAGTTCTGGAAATATAATTGCTTCAAGTAAAAAGACAGAAGGTAATATTTTTCACCTGAATGCTGCTAGTGAAAGTTTTTTAATTGCTCAAGTAGATGAAAGTTGGTTATGGCATAGAATCCTATGTCATGTGAATTTTGATAACATTTTCAAAGTAAGTTCCACTCAAGCAGTAAGAGATCTACCTAAGCTAGTGAATCCTGCTAACACAATTTTCAAGGAGTTTCAATTGGGAAAACATACTAGAGTCTCTTTTTGGAGCAAACAACATCATTCAAATGGATTACTAGAGTTGGTACACACTGATCTATATGGTCCCTCCAAAGTTAGAAGTCTTCATGGAGAAAGGTACTTTATGTTGCTTATTGATGATTACTGTAGAATGATATGGGTTGCTTTCTTAAGAGAAAAATGTGAAGCATTAGAGAAGTTCAAAAGTTTCAAAGCTATGGCAGAGAATGAGGAAGGTCTAAAAATAAAATGATTAAGGTTAGACAGAGGTGGTGAGTTCACCTCCAGGGAGTTGAATTCTTTCTGTGAAGAGCATGGAATCAGAAGACAATTATTTTCTCTCGAACCCCTCAATAGAATGGAGTTGCAGAGAGAAAGAATAGAACAATTTTGGATGCTGCTAGAACAATGATGATAGAAGGAAATGTGCCTCACATCTATTGGAGTGAAGCTATAAGCATTGTTGCGTACACTTTAAACTGAGTAAATTTCAATGGTATTTCTGGTAAGACTCCTTTTGAACTATGGTTTGGTTATAAGCCTACAGTTAAATATTTCAAGATCTTTGGAAGCAAGTGTTACATCAAGAAAGATGAGGACATAGGTAATTTTGATGCAAGAAGTGATGAAGGAATCTTTCTAGGTTACTCTAATAAAAGAAAGGCCTATCGGTGCTATAACAAAAGATTAAGAAAAATGGTTGAAAGTGCAAATGTTAGAGTTGATGAGGATTCTGATAAATCCTCCAGATACTGTGGATATGATTTAGATGACCAGGAAGATAGCACAAACCAAGGGAAAAATGCTCAGACACATAATCAACTCCAAATTGTTCCATATGTTTTGGTAAATCAACTTCAATTCATTCTTGTAAATCAAGAAAGTTAGGAAGGAGAGACAAGTGCAAGTGTAGAAGAAAGAATAGAAGAATAAGAAGTTTGAGAGAGTCCCAAATTTCCAAGGTATGTGAACCTAAATCATTCTAAAAATCAAATTATAGGAGACAAGAATAAAGGTGTGCAAACTAGAAGAAAGATTGTAGAAGAGTATTGCCTGATTTCCAAAATTGAGCCTAAAGATGTCAATGAAGCTTGCAATGATGAAAACTGGATGGAAGCTATGAAGGAAGAACTGATGTAGATTGAAAAGAATGATACATGGATACTTGTTCCCAGACCTAAAGATAAAAATGTGATTGGTACTAAATGGGTCTTTCAAAATAAGTTGAATGAACAAGGTGAAGTGGTCCGAAATAAAGCAAGACTGGTATGTAAAGGGTATTCACAAATGGAAGGTATTGATTTTGAAGAAACCTTTTCCCCTGTTGCCAAAATTGAAGCTGTAAGGTTATTTCTTGCTTATGCTACATATAAGAACTATAAAGTCTATCAAATGGATGTGAAGTCAACTTTTCTGAATGGTGAGCTAGAAGAAGAAGTATATATTAAACAATCAGATGGATTTCAACTAACTCATAAGGAAGACATGGTTTTACGATTAAAGAAAGATCTGTATGGACTCACGCAAGCCCCTAGAGCTTGGTATGCTAGATTGGATAAATACTTACTAAAGCTCGAATTCAATAAAGGTACTATTGACAACAACTTGTATTTCAAATTGGATCATGACAAAGAGTTGATTATTGAGGTCTTTGTCGATGACATTATTTTTGGAGGAGATGATAATCTATGTATGAAGTTTGTTGATGAGATGAAGAGTGAATTTGAAATGAGCATGATTAGAGAGATGAAGTTCTTTTTGGGATTGCAAGTTACTTAGTTAGAAAAGGGTATTTTCATATCTCATCCCAAATATGTCAAAGAGATGTTGAAGAATTTTGGCATGGATGACTCAAAGCTTGTTAGTACTCCCATGGTAACCAGATGCAAGTTAACTTAGAATAATGATTCTCCTAAGGCAAATCAAACAAGATACAAGTCAATGATTGGTGGATTTCTCTACTTAACTAATACTGGACTAGACATTATGAATGTTGTATGTATGGTTGCTAGATTTCAGGTTGATCCAAAAGAATCTCATGTGATTGTTGTAAAGAGAATCTTTAGATATCTAAAAAGAATAGTTGATTTTGGGCTTTGGTATCCTAAGGATGATGATCTTATTTTGAATGCATATACTGATGCGGATTGGGTAGGAGATGTAGATGACATGAAGAGTACTAGTGGTGTGCCTTCTTCCTAGGGAAGAAGCTGGTGTCTTGGTTAAGCAAAAAGAAAAATTCTATTTCTCTATCTATTGTCGAGGTAGAGTATATTGTTGCTGCAAATAACTATTCTCAAGTGATGTGGATGAAGAAAATGTTGAAAGATATCAGAGTAGTATATGATGAACCTATTTCCATATATTATGACAACTCAAGTGCAATCAACATATCAAAGAATCTGGTGCTACACTCTAATACCAAGCATATATCAATCAAGTTTCACTTCTTGAGGGAGAAGGTGAATAAGAAATAAGTAAGACTAGAGTTTGTTCCTACCAAAGAGCAGGTTGCAGACATTTTCACCAAGCCGTTTCCAAAGGATACTTTTGAGTATTTCAGAGGGATGTGAGGGATGATTACCCCTCCTAATATGAACTAAATATGCATTTTCTTGCATCAATCCGTGTGCTCCATAGATATTTCCTAATCCAGATTGATGTTTCCATGGTTGCTACTCAGGGGGAGTAGTCGGATGTGCAAATATGTGGTTCAGAGCTTGTATGTGGGAAGATAATGCTTATCTTTTCCATTGATGTCAAAGGGGGAGAAGAGTCATGTGAAAAAATGTTGCTTATCTGGAGTGAAGATTCTTGTGGGGAGAAGATCATGTAGAACAGGTAAAGGAAGAAGAGTCAAAATCTAAGGGGGAGTAAGTGTAGTTGTGTTGATGGTATTTTTCGCATCATGTGTTTCCATCAATGCCAAAGGGGGATATTGTTGGATGTTATGGTTGTGTTGCTAATATGTGGTTAACATTGATGTCAACACTATTATCATTATTATATTAAAGGTTGTATATGTTGAGGATATTGAGAAAATTGTTGAAGAGTTGCAGGTTGCTAGTGGAATAGTGAAGGCCAAGAAGGTGTTTTGTTCTATACATTGAATATCAACTATTGTGGAATAAAGGGTTTATTGCTGAGAGTATCTAGTTCATCTACTAGAAGTTTCAGAGGTCCACGGGAAGATTTGTTTGAGTTATGAAGATTTGTGTTTTGACAGTGTTTCTGTGGTTTCAATTTTGAAGTTGGTGTGATTCTAGTCATTTATGTTGCTGCGGATGCTTCTCTGTTAGTTCTTGTTGTTTTTGGATTCTTCTAGATCATTCTATATCCTTGTTGTACGTTCATGTTGATTGGAGTGCTTGTGGTCAAAGATTTTTCTCGTGTATATTCGGGTTTTCATGTTCTTGGCCGACATAGTGATTGTAATGTGTTGTGGATCCTTGAAGATTTAAATTTGAATGTTTGGCGCCCTCGAGGATATTGTTTTGCGTCACATCATAATATTAGCCAATAGTGTTTGATTCGCATTGAAAATTTATTTGTAAATTTGGGCCGACATTATAAATATGTTTTATATTTTTTGTCCGACAAGGTTGTTGATGTAATTCCATGTTGTGGATATACAAGAGTGTTTGTTTGAGCGAATTTAGTGTGTGTGAAGGGAAGAAAATCCAAAGAAGAGAAAGTGTGTGAATATTGATCTATTCATTTGATTATAGAGCAAAGTGAGAAGAAGTTTGAGAAAAGTGCGAAGAAAGTTTTTTGTGCTTAACTGGAAGTGTAATCAAGCTTGTGTAGAAGCTATTTTCAAAGTTCATACCCTGCGGATCTAATCCGTATTGCTTTGTATTTGTTGGGTAGTGAGCTCTTTTGTATTTGAGCAGTGAGCTCTAGGAAGTGTGCCTGAATGCATGTGCATTCCCATTATTTTTCATTATACTTTTAACAGGGAATAATATTGTGGACTAACATCCACTGTGGTTTTTCCCCTAACAGGGTTTCCACATAAAAAATCTTGGTGTTCTATGTGCTTCTAATGTGTTGATTATTCATGGTTTATTGTTCATTCATCAGATATGAGATTAATTTAAGTTTGAAAATTTTAAATATTTTGTGACAACTGATTCACCCCCCCTCTTAGTTGCATGTCCTTGTTTTTCCAACACTTGGTTGAGAAGGTAGTAAAGAAGTAAGTTGATCAATATTTTGTTTATTCCTTCTAGTATTATAATTATGGGCTACCGCTCTATAAGAGGGAGCCTTAGAAAGATTAGGAGAATCACTATTAAATGGAACACCATTAATAGAACAAATTATTTTAGGAGAAGGACTAGCCAGAGTCAGATAAATGACCAGTCTCTTAGGCCTTTTAGGGGTAGTAAAAACATAGATTAGATTTATAGATTCATCACAACTTATAGAGGAATCATTTGAAGAAATATGCTCAACATCTATCCTTGGAGGATCCAATGTGATAGGAAATTCATCATTCACTAATGCATCATCTTTGGAAGATAGTGCATTAGAATGAAGATGAGATTCATCATTCACTAATGTATTATATCTAGAAGAGAGTGAATTGGAATAAAGAGAAGGTAGAAATTAAGAAAAACATCAATTATTTCATCCTCTTGCGCCAAAATATCCTTAGAAATAATTTTGGGAGAGGGATCAACAAAGAACAATAAGAAAGGAGAAAAGAACTCACTTTCACACACTTGTAAGAGAACTCCTTGAAGTTTCTTAACAAAGTTGGAAAGGGATAGAAAGTACATTTTGAAATAGAGATATAGACAAGTTGGCCAAAGGCCGACGTGGGGAAGGTGTTTTCACATCGGGTTCACCAAAATGTGGAGAAGGGGGATTCGTTGCTCACGAGTCTCTTTATTCTCAAAAGAGTCCCAAGGAACGAACTACCTTAAACTACCTCAATGAACAAAGCAAGAGTTCTAGAATTAGAAAGAGTAGGTCATAGAGGTTTTCTAGACAAACTAGCAAGTTTTCGGTTGAGGATGAAAGTGTGGTATACAGACTACAACGCAACACGCTAACATCCCAAAGGTGCATTGGCATCCTATACGAACCAGAAACTGAGAATGTCATAGAAAATAGCTAAAGTGGCTATTTGCAGTCTAATTACTAAGAACCTCTAGAATGCGGGAAAGTAACAGAAAGTAATAGAACTAAAATATGGTAAAGTAAATGATAAGACTAAAGAGGATAAAGAAAGTGCTCACAATAATCCAAGTAATGAAGCCTCCAACAAATAGATATCTTCAATACCTTCACACATAAGATGAAGGAAAAATGTTGTGGCTATTTAGGGGCTTGGCTCAATCAAACCCTCGTTTCGGTGTTCCTACCTCCATGGACAACCATATAGATAGAGAGAAACAATAAACAAAAATGAAATGAATGCAAGAGTGATAAAAGGAAGCCTCGCTCAAGGAGGAGAACCTGTATCATGAAATAGAGATGCAATAGATAAGGAATGTGAGAAATCCCAAGATGCTTAAAGATACAAGGAACAAGATAGATATCACTTGCAAGGCTTGAGGAAGCCAAAGGGAGAAGAGATAGCTGTGAGATCCAAGAGAGTTACAAAGAGTGGTTTAAGAACTTGAGAGCTTGAGGTTGTTGTAGAAAACAAGAGAGTTGTGCAAGCTTGAGAGAGCAAGAGAAAAGATAGTGTCTCCAAGAGATAAAGACCAAGAAGAAGGCCAAATGGATTGAAAGATAGCTTTTAAAGAGAGAAGAGGAGGGAAAAGAAGCTTCTCAAGATATTACGAGGCATCTCGAGTTGTTACCATTGAAAAAAGTAGCTGAAAAGTGGCAAGGTACTTAGAAACGGTCATTTGAACGTCAAAATGTCACAAGACGCTAGCACAGCGTGTGGACATCCACGTGATGCGTTAGTGTCTAGACACATCACGCTACAAAATGACAAGAACGGGAAAAGAAAAAGGTTTTATGCAAATCTGATGCACAAAGGAAGTTGTTGAAAAGGGGTCCTAAGCATCCTGAGAGGGAAAAAGGTTGATACAAGGGATAAAATGAGCCTACACAAATACTAAGGGAGTGGACACTAAAGTGCATACAAGAATGTATGTGAAATTGCAAAGGGTGCAATTTTATGACATTACAGTCGGATCAAAGGCATGCTTCCTTGACAGTGTCAATATATTCTCTTCAACCTCTTTCTACTTTAGCTCACATATGCATCAACACATATGCTCACTAAAGTTGGGGCAAAATGTAATGGCATAAATTTGCACCCTATGCAATTTCCAATTAATTTACCTTCATTTTAGCCTTACAAGTTTGATAATGCAAAATATCGGCATGCTTGTTTTTCTTTTCCCACATGTCCCTATCATTTTGTGTCAATGAGGGAATTTGTGTTAGGGACACATGCACGTGGATGTATGTGCACTATGTTGTTGTCCTAAAAAAATTCCTATGTCAGGAGACATTATGGATGTTTTTTCCAACTACAAGCATAATGTCCCCCTTCGAATCTTGACCACCGAGAATGACCATTTACCTCTAAAATTTTCCATTTGAACTCCATTCTCACATTCTATCAACTCTCTTGAAAATTCTATCAATCGACTCTCACATTCTTTCACTCTCTTGCTCTTTATCTTCACTTCTACACCATCTTGTTGCTCCACCACCATTGCTATTGCAGGTTTTCAAAGCTCTACTCCATCGACGTCATGGAACTATTTTTCTCTTTCCTCTCTCATCCTTAAGCACTTGTAGAAAGGGAGGTGATATTGTCTCTATTTTCTTATTTGCATTATCTTACTTGTAGAGTAGCATTTAGATTTGTGTTGCTCTCTACTTCCTTGTGTCTATCCTCTCTATTTCTTTATCACTTTTCTACATCTTGTGGTCTATTGGATGTTCGTAGAGGTGGGAAAATCGAAATGGGGGTTTGACTAAGGAAAACCTCAAAACACAGTCCCAACATTTTCCTATTATTGTGTGTGTAGGTGTTATTCATTCGTGAGGAGCTTGTTGGAGAACTGGACCTTTGATAAGTTGAAATTCTTCTCCTTTCTTCGTCATTTCGCTATTAGAATAGTTTATATTAATAGTTATAGTATTCTTCTTTTTGTATTTTTCATTTTTGTATATTTATGTTAAAATGAAAAACCAAAACTTTCAGGTTGAAATTAGACTCTATGTGTTTCAGTCTGCAGCTTGAACCTCTGTCTATACAAGATGCCAGCGTGACTCAGAGATTTCAATGTGGCATGTTGAAGTTCGACCCCATGCTACTGTCCTCTAGCAGAGATTTGTCTGGTTTGCAATCTGAGACCTTTGTGGCTTGCTCATCTTCTTATAGTAAACCTCTGTCATAAAGCATAAGGAAAATAGAGTTTGGTTTCCCCTTCCTTTTCAGCTTTTTCTTTCCATCTAAAGTCAAGGTAGTCTTGAGGTAGTTTACGGTAGTTTGCTCCTCGTAGACTCTTTGGTATCTTAGAGACTTAGGAGCAGTGAATTCCCCCTTCTCTACACTATCACAAATTGATTTTCTAGCTACAATTAAATACGTATCACCCTAGAGGATCAACATAAAATAACTTTTATCAACCCTTGGGAAACTTTCTAATATAGATTCATTCCTTTTGTCCTTAAGAATGTCAATGCTACTTATCAGTGAGCCATAATAATATTCTATGACATTGTTGAAGAATATGTCGATTACATCATAAGAAAATTCAAACTTAAAGTCGAACATCTAGCTATTATGTGCCACATATTCCAAAGACTTCGAGAATATAAGGTCCATTTGAAGCCCAAGAAATGTTCCTTTAGAGTCACAATAGGAAAACTCTTAAGCTTCATTGTTTCTAGGTGTGGTATGGAGGTGGACCCTAATAACGTTAAAGCTATAAATAAAATGCCACCTCCTAAGAATCTTGCATAGTTGCACAGTCTACAAAGAAATTTCCAAGATATTAGGTGCTTCATTGCCCAATTATCTAATAAATTTCATATGCTTTCACATTTGCTCAGGAAGAACCATGCCAAGTAGCATTTGACCAATACAAGGAATATCTTGTTAATCCACTAGTTCTAGTAGTATTTGTACTTGACAAGCATCTATTTATTTACATCTCAGTCACACAACACACCTTGGGTGGTCTCCTCGTACAACATAATGAACAAGGATAGGAAAATTCCACCTATTATTTTAGCAATACATTGGTAGGAGGTGAACTCAACTATTTCCCTATGGAAAAGCCTTGCCTTATAGTGGTCTTTTCCTACCAATTTTTTTTCCACTATATGCTTAATGCTACCACCCACCTCATCGCTAAATTGGATCATTTAAAGTACTTTCTCTCCATATTATCACTTATAAGCAGGATGGCTAAATGGATAATGATCCTCAATGAGTTTGACATTGAGTATGTGAATCAAAATGTTATCAAAGGATGGGCCATTGCAGACCAACTATTAGAAGCTCCACTTCCCAATAGTCATCCTTTGATCACATAATTTCCTAATGAGTCTATTTTTCCTAGTGATGAACCCAAAGCATAGATGCTATACTTTGATAGCTCTTTTACCCAACATGATTTTGGTGTAGACATCCTCTTGGTCACCCATCAAGGTGATCTTATTCCAAATAAATTTCACATCAAATTTACTTACACCAACAATATACCAAAAAATGAAGCCTTTGGTGATTTACAACTAGTGATCAAGCAAGTCAATAATGAGTTCATCACCAAGGATGATAATATTGTTCCCTATAAATGCATGGTGGATAGCTTCAAGTAGTATTCCTAGACATGCATATTGAAAAAATCCCCTGCATCAAAAATAAGGTCATTGATGTTATGGCCTACCATAGGGTCTCTAGTAGATATGCTTGAAAATGCCCATGATAACCATTTCCTTGTAGAAAAAACCATCATCCCTACATATGACATCCCTAAATCTTAAACGGTATATGAAATCATGGGTTCCAACACCCAATGGTACACCAATATCCACACTTACTCCAAGACCACACTATTCACGATGCAAGAGCATCTAGTGGTGTAGGGGCAATCTTGCATCACCCAAAAAATTATTTTTCCTTATTTTATTTAGTTTTTTTGAGTCCCATGATGGCACTAAAGGGGTGTAAGACAAACATAAGTCAGAAAAGGTAAAAAATAATCACTTACTATTTTTAGTAAGTTGTCCTAAACAAGCTCATATGGACCTAAAAATTTACCCCAAGGAGCAGCACTAAAAAACATATTTGATGGTAGAAGAATCATCTCAATATCCTATATCATTTGGGAGATATTAAAGTTGTCATCTTGAGAAACTTCTCTAATATAGCTTCAAATTCAAATTTGAAAACATTAGAAGCCTTGTAAAAGCTCAAAAATAGACAAAACAATCTTTAGATGGTTTTGGTGTTGTAGATCACTTCAGGAGCTTTCCAACAATATATTATAATAGAAAATTGGACACTCGAGTCAAAATTTATGGCTCCAGGAAGCTATTCCACTAAAAAGTGAATTTCAATAAAATATCTTCTTGGGTGGGAAATCAAACAGCTAGACTTTTGGCACCAAAACAAAAGGGAAAGTTGCATTTTCCAAAACATTCTAAGGAATTTATTGGTGTCAAACAAAGGGTTGAGTCGAGGTTATAGGAGGTGGCTCCATTAGTATAGATTGTGGATTCGAATAATAGATTTCTTTACAGGATTGATTCTATTGTAATGAATCAAGCCCATGTGGTTGTAGCATTGTAATTTCTAAATCTGTAATTTCATTTCTAAAATTAATCGAAAGTGGGTTGTTTTCTCTTTAATTTTTTGTGTTGATATTTGTTGTTGAGTTTTGTAGGAGCATTGGGGTTATACTCTCATCAATGGCTCTCTCTATCATAAGGAATAAATATGGCACTTTACTTAGATGTCTCAACATAGATGAAGCTAACTTAGCACTTCAAGAAGTCCATATTGTTATTTGTGGTGCTCGTACCAATTACATGATCCTAGCCAAGAAGCTCCTTTAGATAAGATATTATTGGCCTACCATGGAATTTTATGCTTGTTAATATGTAAAGAAATGTCTATCTTTCCAAAAGCATAGGGACCTAATACACACTCCAATACACGCTATGTATCCCATTAACACTATGTGGCCATTTTCTACATGCAATGTTGACCTCATTATCAAGATTAATCCCACATCATACAACATCCATAAATTCATCATCATTACCACCAATATTTTACCAAGTGGTTAGAATCCATTCCACTCACCCTTACCACTAGCACTTAGATAGATAAAATTATCCTTAATCACCTCATTTTTCACATCAACATCCCCATTGCTATCATCACTAATATCAAAAAATCCTTTAAGAACCACAAAGTGTCATCATTTTCTAATAAATTCCACATGAAGTACAAGTGGTCCACCCCATACTACCCATAAGACAACAACCAGGTTGAGGCGTCCAATAAAACCATTATCAAAATTCCTAAGAAAATTGTCATGATGTTAGTCATGACTAGAACCTTTAGTTAAATATGATGAGCACACACTTATACTAAGAGGGGGGTGAATCAATAAAAGACAATCTTCTACTTATTAAAATATAACAACCACAATAAAGAAATCACATAAGATCTAACAACTAGGAAACAAGATTTACGTGGAAACCCTGTTGGGAGAAAACCACAAAGAAATACTACTTGGATCTTGTCCAAATCCAACCACAAAAATGTTTTTTAATTACAAATATTTTTAGGCACCAACCCACTAGAGACACCAATCCCCAATACTAAGCACCAACTTACCAAGAGACACCATTCTCCTCTATTAGGAGGCACCAACCCAATGGAGACACCAATCTCTTCTATTAGTAGGCACCAACCTCCAAATGAATAAAGTGTTTTCCTTCTTGAAAATATCTTTTTCAATGGATGATGATCATTTGAATTTCCTTCATAAAATCTCCTTGCAACTTATTCACATGTGTTCTCTTCTTCAAAAATCCGCTTAAATGGGAAGGATATTACATTTATTGCTTTCTTTCTTTATCCTCCACTCATCTTATTTTTATATCCCTATTATGCTTCACCCAAGAGAGGTGGTCCTTCAAAAGGGGTTGGCCACATTTGGGAATATTAAATTTATTTTAACTCCCCCAAGAGGGGTGACTACACCAAGGAGGTCGGCCTATTTAAAACAATAATAATTTTAATTTATTTTGAACAACTTGAGAAGTGGGTGCCAAAATTAGATGGGGGTCAATCAACAATCATGGGTTCCAAAAATAGAATTAATCCATCATGGAGGTCATCCAAAACTTGCACATAACTTAAATTATATTCAAGGTAGAATATCTCATAGGTTGGTCAACCAATTAATTCTCTTTCGTCTTCAATAAGATATTTCCTTTAACATCAATTATAGCATTTTTAACAAAATACTACCATTTAGGCTTATCAAACTAGCATCCACACTCTTATCGGTGTCATGACCTACTCCCTCATCCATGGTGCCAAAGTGATCTTGCAAATAGAGGTTGAGCTACCTTCACTGAGGTTCTCCTTTCACAACCTTATATTTGAAGAGGACTATAAATTTGCAAGTCTACATGAGCTTTAACTCCTTGATGAGCATCATTTTAACACTCTCAATTACCTCAAGTTCTACTAAAATTGGTTGTGTCACAACTACAACACACCTAAACCTAAGAGTTTGACATGGGAGATCTTGTTCTCAAGGAGAACTAGAAGAATACTACTTAAGAGAAAAAGAGAGAAAAAAGGAAAGTTTGAGCCAAACCAATTGGGCCCATATGCCATCATCTCAAAATTTGGATCAAGAGCATACAAGTTCATCGTACTAGAGGGCCATGAGCTATATGAACCCATAAAAACCATCCACCTCAAGCACTTCTATGCCTAAACCCTACACAACAATCTTCTAAAGTCAAAAAATTCAACAAAATCAAAAAATCACCAAAAAAAAAAGAAAAAATGAAAAATCAAAGAAATAGTAAAGAGAAATAAATTTGTCCAATGGTGAAAACTACTCTATGGAATATTGGGAAAGTACCATGATGAAAACTTAACAAACAAGTGGCATGTAGCAAGCAACCACCCTTTCCTATGAACATGCATCACTACATTGCATCCTCGCAATCCAACTGTCCCTTCATCCCATTTACCTTGATCATTCACTCAAGTACACCATCATCCATCACTCTCATTTCCTCTCCATCCACCCCTTCCTCTACAATTTCATTTTTACTCATGTAATATTTTTTTCTATATTTCTCACCTAAGACACCCCATCACATACATATCCCCCTTCTATTCCTTAGTTTTGTGTTAACTGGGGCCAACACCCCTTGTTGGCAATGCTTGTGGAATGAGTCATACATATATCCCCATTGGGGCATGACCTTCCCATCCTTCCCCATAATTACATTACCCCTCTTCAAGTCAATCACTATGTACTAAGTTCCTACTCGTTCAGAACTATCCCACATCTTGAGCTTCTGCATCTATCCCACATCCTAAGATTTTACCCACATACCATATTTTGAGCTTTTATAATATCTATAACACTTAATCTTTCACACAAACAAGGTGCGTCAAAAAACTACACATGATGTTGGATGTTGTGGATGTGTTGTTGATATGTGGTTGTCATTGATGTAAATACTATTAGCATTTGGTGTATTAAAGGTTGTAAATGTCGAGGATATTGAGAAAATTGTAAAAGAAAGTGTTCCAGGTTCTCAGTGGAACTCTGCAAGTCATGAAGGTGTCTTGTTATTTTCATTGAAGTTTAGATGTTGTGGACTAAAGGGTTTATTCTTGAGAGTATCTAGATCATCTACCAGAAGTTTCAGAGGTTCGTGTATAGATTTGATCATGTTGTGGTCTGACAATATTTATGTGATCTTTGTCAGTGTTCCTGAGTGAAGTTTGTGTGATTTTTGAAATCTCAGTTGTTGCGGATGTTTCTCTATTGTTTCTTGATGTTTTTGGATGTCTCTAGATCATGCTCTATCCTTGTAGTATGTCCACATTAATCGGTGTTCCCATGGTCGAATATATTTTCTTGCGCATGTTTGGTTTTTCATGTTCTTGGCCGACATGATGATGGTAGCATGTTGTGGATCTTCGAGGTGAAATTAATTGAAGTCTTTTTGTGTTGGAGATATTAATTTGGGTCTCCACTATGTTGTGGCCAACCTTGGTGGATTCACATTGAAAATTTAATTGCAAATTTGGGCTGACATTGCAAATATGTTTTATTTTCCTGGCCGACTAAGTTGTTGATGAATCTCATGTAGCGGATATATAAGAGCAATCGTTTCGTTGGTGTAATGTGTGTTGGGTGTGCTCCTATGTGTGTATGTGTGAATATCATTCGATTGCAGAGTAGAGTGTGAAGAAGACTGAGTGAAATGTGAAGTAGTTTGAGTGAAAAGTGGAGCTTTTTGTACTTAATTGGAACTGTAATTAGGCTTGTGCAGAAGCTATTTTCTCATTTCATACCCTCTAAATTTTATTCCTATTCTATATTGTTGGGAAATGAGACCCTTCTGTAATTGAGCAGTGAGCTCTAGGTAGTGTGCCTGAATGCATGTGCATTCCCCTTTATTGATTTCATTATACTTTTAACAGGGTATAATCTTGTGGACTAACATCCACTGTGGTTTTTTCCCTAACAGGATTTCCACATAAAAAATCTTGGTGTTCTCTGTCTCTCTGATGTGTTAATTATTTATGGTCAATTTCTTATTCATCAGATCTAAGATTAAGTGAAGTAAAGTTTGAAAATTTAATTATTTTGTGACAACTAATTCACCCCCCCCCTCTTAGTTGTCTGTCCTTATTTTTCCAACACATGACACATTTGAAACATCATAACCGCGCATTCCCAACTTTAGAACAACTTTGATAACATAGTCATTATCACTTTTGCCTTCATCTTACCACATCTAATCAACATTGCCTCAATGGGATATATTATCCTTACATTTGGCACCAACCATCATCTATCATATCTAAATATCAATTGGCAGTCAGTCTTTTATTGTGGTTTATGTTTTATGGCCCATATTATGTCTACTCAAGATCACCATAATCCCTCTACATCATGGCATGTCTTGACAAGTGTATATTGAGGGCATTATCTTTTTTTTTTTTGTGTTTTGTTTGTTCGGTGTCCCCTCACATGACCCACCAAGGTCACTCAATGCCTTGTGTGTAGAGGCATCCTTATGCTTGTTTTTTGTCCAAATGCTAGATCCACCAAGGTCATTTTGGACTTTAGGTGTTCCGTAAACCTCTTGTTTTCTATAATAGTCCATGCAATGGATACATCTTCGCCTTGGTATTTATACCTTGGTGCATCACATCTATTGTTATATCAAATTAGGATTGATCTCCAGACATCTATTCCACCCACCCAATTTTTTCTCCTATTATCCCCATCAAACCACCATAATTTTTCCTCACCCACCTGCTCCTCCATCTACCCACCCCTCTAGTTTTCTCCACACATTGTACCATGAACATAAATTCTCTCCCTTATTGTATCCCTCATCATTACCATGCATTCCCTATGCAATTAGTTGTATGATGACACATTTAATCAACATTATATAGCTTTCCCATACACATTTCCACATCATGATTGTGAGTTTCACAAATATGACTACAATCCTAATACAAAAAAGATACAACCCAAAACCATCCATATTGCATATACATCAGCAAAATAATCATATATCATCGTTGATTATATATTATAATCCCCATCTATGCATAAGAAACCATTATCCATGCATCATAACATAACATATATCCATCATAAATCATACATACATCATAAATCCATAAAGCATAAAAACAACATAATCATCCATCATAGAATACATCATCAATAAGTCTCATATACATTTCTACCAAAATCATGCCCATCTCATATATATACATGTCAAAAATGAGTACAATGATGCTCCATGGTGTTGGAAATATAAATGAACAGTAGCCCACTTGAAGTTGTGCACACTTCAAAGGATCAACCAAGAAAGACATCATCCACATGAACAAGAAAGTGATGCATCATGAGCAAGAAGACAAATTGATCAAATTATGATCTATTGATTTGATATCTAAATTCTCGAATATCATGAAATATGAGATATGAAATGATTTACAATGAACAAGAACCTTGTTTATATAGGCAAGGTGAGAGGACGTAGGATAACCACCTTGTATGCAAACATTAAATGCCTAATGCATGAGTGAAATATTAAATACCTAGATAGCTATAAGATAATTAATGAGACATAGCCCCATTAATACTAGTTTCTAGAATTCCACCTAGGAAACTAACTCCTAAGTAAACTTATTAATTATGTAAATAGATCATCATTAAGAACTAATTAGGAAATAACCCCATTCATAGTAACACCCCACCATAAGTGCAACTTGGGAGTATAGTTATTATTCAAATGCAAATATGGGTCCCAGCTACTAGGCCATGTTAGGTACCCATGTACAAATGAAAATGCAATCTCTTACAGCTGAAGAAAAGGAGAAAACCTCATGTGACAAAACTTCTCTCCAAAAAAGAGATATAATGCAAATCATGTACAAGTAATGGAAGTGATGAGTGGAGGTCACAACATCAATACCCCCAAAGAGCTACATCCATCACAAGAATACAATTTAATCAATAGCCCCCCCATAAGAGGGAAAGAGAGAGACTATGTAGCCCCCCCATAATGTGAAATCACCTGCAAAAATGGTAAGTGTTTGAAGACAAAACATGATCCAATTTTGACAAACAACTTGTCTCCTTTTTAGAAGAAACAAAACCAAGTACAAATGCAGGAATGCTTCCCATTCCAGATAGGAATTGGTAGGAAGAGGAATCCATATGTATGAAAATGATGATGATGTCTCTGAAAACTACTCATGTACATTCCCAATCAATGAAGAAGGTGACAAACCAAGACTATGTGGAAATTGGTGTTGAATAATAGCCAAAGACCATTATGGTTTGAAAAAATTTGTTCAATGGTTGTCATCAAATAGGAGAGATAACCCCTCAAATGTGTCCTCCAAATCTGAAATATGAGACTTCACAAACAAGGATGCATTTTTTGTCAAATAAGAATCCCAATTAGGAAGACAATCAAATACTTGTTGTGATGAATCACCAACATAAGATGAATGGTCCTATTGAATAGGAATGATGGAAGCCTCAATCAATGACTTTTCATGAGGAATCACTGAAGTTGAAGGTATATCAACTATCTCTGATGGAGAAGAAGCATCTGAAGAACCCTTGAAATCCTCATCTGAATATTCAAAGCATTCCAAATCTGTAAACTCTTGTGTAGTATTATCATCATAGGGTATCATGTCTGAAGAATGAAGAGGCACATGACATTCTGAATCATGATCAATGGGGGATGGTGGAGTATTATGATCTCCATTTATCTCCCAAATATTAGTCCAAAGAGTATGAGGACAATCACAATGATTAATACCTTTCAAAACATCATCATTAACATACATTGCAATAACCTCTAAGACATCATACCTTCAGAAACTCCAAGAAAATTTTTGGATACCTTTATTTGGAGGGAGAAAAAAACCATACAAATGTGGCAACAACTAAAGTGAATGAAGATAGTTTATGATGCAATCTCTTCATTGTTTATATTTTCCCCTTTCCAACATAATCAATGAAGGATGAAATGAAAACCCCATAACAAACTATGATTGATCTCCAATATTACAAATACATTAACCTTCAATAGAAAATAGAAAATCTAGATGATAATGTCAAATTTTGATGAATGAATATTCATTCCTAGGGTTTTTGGACCTTTTGATTGCAATGGCAGGGTTAGATTTGACCCAATATGCTTAAGAAATTAGTTGCTCCCCGGATGAAGTCAACTAGCCCTTTATGCAAACCCTTCAACTTGCGATAGTCTCCTTAGCTCAACTTCCTGATATGAGATGGATCTCCTATGGCCTAAGCTTCGATACCATATTGGAAATATGAATGAACATAAGCCCACTTGAATTTGCACACACTTCAAAGGATCAACAAAGAAAGACACCATCCACATAAACAAGAATGTGATGCATCATGAGGAAGAAGACAAATTGATCAATTATGATCTATTGATTTGATATCTAAAATCTATAGAATATCATGAAATATGAGATATGAGATGATTTACAATGAAAAATCATATAGGAAAGGTGAGAGGAGGTAGGATAACCACCTTGGATGTAAACATTAAATGTCTAATGCATAATTTTAAATGCATGAGTGAAATATTAAATGCCTAGATAACTATAAGCTAATTAATGATACATGGCCCCATTAATACTAGTTTCTATAATGCCACCTAGGAAATTAACTCTTAAGTAAACTTATTAATGATATGAATAGGTCCTCATTAAGAACTAGTTAAGAAATAACCTCATTCATGCTAACACATGGAGCTAGGAGAAATATATGCAAATATGTGTCATATATAGAAATGTGATACATATACACAATTCCATAAAATATGGCTAGCTCTAGCTAGCACTACTATCTAGACCCCTAAGAGGTAATGGTGGCTACACCACTGATAATGATGGGATCCTACTAGATATATTCAATCTCACAAATCTGCTCATTGACCTTGCGGCATAAGATGTTTCTCTCTACCCCACAAGAACAACCTATCCATATAGTTACTATTATTATTCTATGTCCCACCCTGCCTTTTTTGCTTGCTCTTCCTACTTGGAAAACTCCATCACCATCTAACATAAGCCATGAGGTGCCAACAAGCCCTGAGCATGGTCTTTATCTATCCTAAATTGGCATGCATCTCCACAACCCTATCCTCTCACATGTCCTTATGCTCAGGCTACATTCATCTCTCCTAATCATGTATCGCTCTATTTGTAATATATCCCCATCCATTTTTAGACCATCTCTCTCCTCATCATGTCTAGATCTAGATGTAATCTATCCCTATCCATCCGTAGGTTGCCCCTCTCCCCCATGGCCTAATCTTGTGTTGCTCTAGCCTCATCCCTCTCCCTTCAGCAAGCATCCAACTCTAACACCACTTTCACTAACCATACTTGTGCATCCTCCTCCTCTCCCTCTATGTCCACATCCATGTCCTCCTATCTTGCTTTGGGTCATGATGGACTTACTCCATCTCCACCCCTTGCCTTGGCCCTTTATGGACCTACCCCCACCCCTTCATTGCTCCTATTATCCTTGCACCATCATCCAACATCATCAATCACACTAGCCACTATAACTCCCAACACTTTGGATAATATGTTGCCACCCCTACATTCACTACATATTTCCTTAATATTCATGGTACTAGCTATACCTATAGCCAACTTGCTTGAACCAAAAAACCATACATATGTACTCCCCATAGCCCAACCTCGTGTAAAACTTGCACAAATACCAACTTCATCTATGGTCTACCCTTGGGCAAGTCAAACTACCTCAATACCATGTGGGACAAATACCGATCCACCACATGCTATGTACAATTGACAATAAAGCATTTTTTCTATATATATGCCAACTCATCCCTTGGCCACACCTCACATTATTTTAGGGCCTCCACTCCACCTCATATATGTCATCCATCACCATCCACCAATACATCAAATCCCCCATCCACACTTATCACATTGGCCATGTGTATACATATATACAAATGTCATACTACCTATCACCAATCTATCAATTTATTGAGTATTGTAATATGCTCTCATGCTAACACCTACAACAATTTCACTCAACACCCAAAGCTCAACCCACCCCTATGCATCATCATATGCACAACTTTATACAGTTGTGCTAATAAAAATGAAACGGATATGTACACTCTCCCTAGCCAATTGAGAATCCTTGCAACCTCTTGTGAGGAAGCAATACACTATTGACAAGACTTTCCAAAAATAGGGGCAAGTCCTCCAACACCCTCATTCTTGCAATCAAATCCATCTAATTCCCTATCAATGACAAATTCACCATCATAAATATTTGATACAATGCCCCTTTGATCCCTCCAACTCATACTCCACTATAGAACCACAAATTGAAAATTTTAGTACCCTCCATACATCTTGCAATGGTGAGTATCATCTCTCCTATGAATAGGTGGAATGAGCTCATCTCATTGTGTCACCTCTACCAAATTGTTAGTATTGTCCTATGCATTTGTAGCAATGGAATATGGGTTACATAATACAACCCTACTACCTCAAAAAATGCCAATCTAGCCTCTCCTGACCTCATCTTCAATCTCATTGTTGTTATCCTTAGCTCCCACAACTACAAGGGTGTTAGTTTCTCCTTCATCCATCCAAAACCCTATGTCATCCATTCCCTAAGCCCAATTCTAGTTTACCTTGTCTAAATTTGTGTCAATGTTAATATACACATGCACCTAATCTCACCTAGGTTAACATCATTTTATGGAGGTGTTTCTTTAAGCACGAGCATCCCTTTGTCCAACATAAGTGTTAATCATCCCTACGAAAGCACTAATTAATTTCTTCCCACAAATAAACTCCTCCACTTTCCCCATTTTGGACCCACATTTATGACACTTCAATTAACCTAGAGATTTGATTTTTGATATGTATTGGTGCTCCTGCTTCTATCGGTTTCTCATACTATCACACTCGTTCCACTTGGTGAGTGTGATGTGGGATGTTTGTCATATTATCCTAGCTCCTCTATGTGATTTTATGCTCCAATCTCTAAGGACCCATGGTACAAATAAACTATTCCATCCCCCCTCCCTTCCCCCCCACTAGGCCTATTTATAAGTACCCCAAGCCTTAATTTTTTCACCCCTTTCACCCCTTTCTCTATCGTTTATTTATCATTTATCTGTTTCTCTTCCATACACCATCATTTTCTCCCATCTATTTGATTTTCACCTCTGCATTTTTGGAGCTTCCTTGAACACCTCTTTTCTAGGAAGCATCTCAAGGAGGCATCATCACATTGTCTTTTCTTCATCATTTCTTTGACCAAGGCATATTTTATTTTTTGGTAAAACACTTCTTCTATTCATGGCATCGTATCAAAGAGAGGAAAAACATAGACACTTGAAATTACCATTAACTCCCAATTCATCATTTTTCATTAATTAATTATTCCCATAATTTGTTATCACATATTCCCATAACCAAATATTATTTAGTTAGTTACCCTTCTTGCAATCAATTATTGATTAATTAACCTTAGTCCCTAGTTCCTCAAACTTACAATTAAGCCCCCAATAGCTTTTCTTCCATTTTTAATTCTTTAATCCATTAACTTTTAATCTTAACCATTAATTGAACCCACTTGGATCAAAATATAAGCATGCCAGCATTTGACATGTGTCCATATCCCTCCTATTATCCCATATGTGTAAGCATGCTTACTCACTACACTCCTTGCTCACACATGTTTGAGCATGCAAGCTTATAAGATTCAAAACCTCTCAATCATCAACTTCATTATTGTCATATCATCTAGGCCCACTATCTTGTTCACACATGTGTGAGCATGCTCTTAACACATGCAACCCCCATATCTCTTATGCATGTCGCCTTTCTCACACGTGTGAGAATGCCTCCCCTTACACCTCTCCCCCTTATGAAAAATGTCACAAGACTAAGCCTTTAAGCAATGCCTCCATAATCGTTAAATCCTCACCCTCCATTAACTTTGCATATGGGCCCTTGATTTCCTAATGGAAAATCTATAAATTAAGAGCATTCCTCTCCCATTGGATCATCCATCTTCATTCTAAACTTATAGTGCTAATTTCACTATCCAATCTTTGAAATATTATTATGTTGGTGCAACTATGAGAAATCCATATTCACACAACTATATCTATTGCAAATCTTACCACATCAAGTGGAGCTTAGAGGGCACACTCTACTTGTGTTGGGTCATTAAGGGTTTGGATCATTTACAAACGAGGTCCCACATTTGTGACACTCAAAGGCTTTGTGTCCATGTTAGGCCACTCAAATTTTGGACCATTTCCCCTAATGTAAGGAATGAGGTCTCCCATTTATGACCTCAACCAAACTAAAAATTCTTGAGGTAGATTTATTCAACTAAAGCCACACAATGAATGTTTATGTTAGAATGCCATCCATCATTTATTGTGTTCTACTACTTTTGCATTTGATATAATTGTAAAACATCCCATTTTTTTTTCAAAGTTTACCAATTGATTTCAAACAAACTCTCAAACCAATGGCATATATCAAACAGATTTGGTTAAAAAAATATATTGAAAGGGATTAATATCAAGACACTAGTTGTAGAAACCTTTTAAAAAGAGTTTCATTCATTTCTAATACTATTATAGTTTTTGGACCTCAAATCACACTAGAATTAATCAACAATACAATCCTTGAAACCATCATTAAAACTAAAATACCTCAAGGGATTTTGCATCTGGAAGCAAATACAGTCTCACTATTGCAACTTTCTGAGTGATAGTAGTCAATATAGGGCTTTCAATACTCCATCAACACACATACCAAGGTACACAATAACAATAAATAGACTAGTTTAATCTCTTCCAAGCATTATTAAATGTTGAAATAATGGATGTTGAATCATCCAATGAAGTTGCACACACTTCAAAGGATCTTGCCAAGAGAAATTCAACCACACAAAAAGTGTTGCAACTAAGGGCATGCAAATGGAGATTGCTATTGATCTAGAAAATTAGATGATTACAAATGTACAAATTCCTTGAATATATAAGCATGAATGAGATGCAAGATAAAATATGATGTTGCCATGTGTCATGATCTAACAACATGTGACAATACATAAACCCTACCTAGGAAATGATAAAAGATTGAGATAATTTCTAGAAGGACAACTCATCTTCTAGAAGGAATCTTATCCCCTACAAACATGGAAAGGGGAATTACCCCATTATTAATGATATCTAATAATGCAACCTAGGACTTAATTAATTAAATGCAAGACCTAAGTTAACTTATGCTAGTGTAACAAATAATTAATTACACTAACACCCCCTCATAAGTGCAACTTAGGGAGGAGAAAAAATGCAATGATTATGCAAAGATGATGGGTCCCGGCTACAAGGCCATGTTAGGTACCCATTTACATGATGAAAATGAAAATGCAGCAAATCTCCTACAATCAAAGAAAAGGGGAAAACCCAATGGGAACAAAACCCCTCTCCAAAAAGGAGATGAAATGCAAAAGGAAGTGAGAAAGGATGGGAAGGATGGAGGGCTCCCAAATACCCCCAAGAACACCACCTGTCACATGGATATAATACAATCAATGGCCCCCCCATAGGAGGGAAATAGAGAGACTATATAGCCCCCCCAGAAGATGTGATCACCTGCAAAAATGGTAAGTGTTTGAAGACAAAACAAGATCCAATGTTGACAAACAACTTGTCTCCCTTTCGGAAGAAACAAAACCAAGTGCAAGTGTAGAGATGCTTCCCATTCCGGATAGGAATTGAAGGAAGGAAGGATGAATGGGAATGATGATGTCTCTGAAAAACTACTCAAATGTCTCCTTTCTTGAAGATGAAGATGCCACAATCAATGAAGAGGGTGACAAATCAGGACGATGTGGAAACTGATGTTGAACAATATCCAAAGATGGCGATGCAATGAATGTGATGGAGACTAGATTGCCCCCCCAGAATGAAGTGTCCTCAAAACCACTGAAAGAAGGCCGAAGCAACAAATGTGTCCAAACTACATGTCTGCCACTAGGAAGAACCAAATCCAATGGTAGATGCTAAAGAAACTCCAACTCCATAATGGAATGAGAGGGAAGAAGTCTCATACATGAAATTTCTAAAGAGAAAACAAGTGCCTCCAAGATAGTCTCGAGATCCCCAATCAAGGTTGAGACAAAGGAATACAGAGACTCAAGAAAACTCTCCAAAGTCATATCTGAATAGATGAGTGATATCCCCTCAAGAATGTTCTCCAAACCTATAGAAGTAGCCAAGTCAGTGATACCTGAAACAAAGCCATCCTGTGATGTCAAGTATGGAAAACTGAATGTGTCCTCATGGATAGAGATGATGGAATCCTTGATCAATGACTTTGGACAAGGAATCACTAAATGTGAAGGGATTCCAACTGTCTCTGATGGAGAAGAAGCATCTAAAGAAACCTTGTCAACCTCTTCGGAAGATTCAAGGCAATCAACCTCCTACTCAACAATACCATCATTAGATACCTGATATGAGGAATGACATTCTGAATCATGACCATCAGGGAAGGGTGGAGTGTCTGATCCTCCATATATCTCCCAAAGCTTAGTCCATAGGATGTGAGGACAATCACAATGATCAATAGAATCCAAAAAATCACAATCAACTTGCATAGAAATGATCTCCAAGACAGTGAACCTGCTACAACTCCAAGAAACTTTTTGAATACCTTCACTTGGATAGGAAACTATACCATACAAATTTGGCAATAAATCAATTGATTGGAGATGGTGTATGATCCCATCCCACCATTGTTTATAGTTTCCCTTGTGCAACATAACTAGAGAAGGAGAATATGCAAGCCCCATAATGTACTATCAAATTTATCCAAAAACACAAAGACATTGACCTTCAACAGTAAATGAAGACTTCCAAGGATGATGTGCAACTGAAGTGATGCTACCCAAATCAAAAAACCCTTTTCCAAGCTTCAGGATATCCAAGTTATTGAACAAATGCACCAAATTGAACAAAACCAATGCAAGAGTACCTAGAGTTGAAACTGATCAAAGTGGCTGGACTGATGAAAAGAGCTCTGAATTACCTTCCTAATTCCACTAGAATCACCGAAATTTGACAATCTGATGAGAATATATGAGCCTTTGAGTCCAAATTATGGTTTTGACTTCAGTTGACTATAGATTTTTCTGTCAGAAAAATTTTGTAGAATGGATGTCACCACTAGAAAGTAGACCAAATCCTCTTTCTGACGATATCTCGTTTGATGAATTTTGATACCCTGGTGAAAAGTTATGATAAAATGAAAAAAAGGCCTAGATTAGGCACTTTGTAGGCTAAATTGGTGCAAAAATTAAGCACCTCAGGCGAAAGCACCTGGTTCCTGATGTGACCTTGGCGTGGGCTGAGGCAAAAAAAGTGCCCCCAGATAGGGTGGCATCAGGTGGAGCTATTGGGTGGAGCAGATATGCTCGAGTGGCGCCACTTTGATGTGGACACCGTCAGTGATAGAGAACTACCCGATGACTAACAACAACATATGGTGGTCGTGGAGTGGAAAACCATGACGCAAGAAGGAGCACAATTGACAATCAACAGTGAGATTTGGTGAACACAAAGCACTTGCGGGAGGATTGGATGGTCCAACAGAGCACGAGTTGGAAGGATGTCGGCGGATAGATCGTCGGCTAGTACGTCGGCCAGTGGATGTGACGAGCTTCTAATACGGTGTCCGGTAGGATTAGTCCCACTTGCAATAAATAAATGGCACATAAATATTCTATAAACAATCCAAAATGCCTTGCCACCAATGATATGTGATAAAATCAAACCATAATATTTTTCCCAAAAATTTATAATATTGCTATTGGAATTATAAATTTAACCCGGCAAAAAATAAAAATAAAAATAAATTTAGATCTCGAATATAATATACTAACTGATTAAAATAAAGCCAAATATGAATGTCAACCGATAGAGGAAATAAGCCCGATGGAGAATATAAAGCCACAGAAAATAAAATATATCAAACCCTTGATGTATACGGATTTAACAAATCAAATCCTTATGCCGACGGAGAATTTATTTGCAGTCGCTCAAGAAATAATTTTTCTACAACTATAGAAAATCCCAAAATATATATTTTTGGAAAAACTATAGAAATGTTAGCCTGATTTTTCTGAAACGAAAAGTGGCTTGCTGCTAAAAATTTTTTGCCTCAGAGGACAACTGACCAGGGTGATTTTTTATTGCAAATTATACGAATAGTACGATTGATTTTGCAAACCCAAAAAATACCTCTGATGGCTCCTGGGTTGATGTGTTCGAATTTGATGAATGAACAGGCGATCCTAGGGTTTCAAGGCCTTCTGAAGACAATGGCAAGCTTAGATTTGACTCAATCTGCTCCATAAATCAGCTTGGTCCCTATGTGGAGTCAAGTAGCCTACAATGGAAACCTTCAAGTATGCCCAACTTTCTTGATCCTAGGATGAACTCTCAATGGAATAGCTCTGATACCATGTTGAAATAATGGATGTTGAATCATCCAATGAAGTTGTGCACACTTCAAAGGATCTTGCCAAGAGAAATTCAACCACACAGAAAGTGTTGCAACTAAGAGCATGCAAATGGAGATTGCTATTGATCTAGAAAATTAGATGATTACAAATGTACAAATGCCTTGAATATATAGGCATGAATGAGATGCAAGATGCAATATGATGTTGCCATGTGTCATGATCTAACAACATGTGACAATATGTGAACCCTACCTAGGAAATGATAAAATATTGAGATAATTTCTAGAAGGACAACTCATCTTCTAGAAGGAATCTTATCCCCTACAAACATGGAAAGGGGAATTACCCCATTATTAATGATATCTAATAATGCAACCTAGGAATTAATTAATTAAATGCAAGACCTAAGTTAACTTATGCTAGTGTAATAATTAATTAATTACACTAGCAGTAAACCCCTTAAACCTGCCTAGATATTTAGTCCAACTAATATGCAATAGTTCACAACCATATTTAGGCTACCAAGACCATTCAAACCTGTTGTAATGAAATTCAAACTCATGGACAATCAAAGGGGCAATTTTAGAAATAAATCATGATAATTTTTTGAGCATACATAAATGCCTTTTATCCCTTGGAAAATCATAGTACAACCTAGGTACCACCTTGGGAATGATCTACAGCCATGATGATAGCCACCAAATGGGAACCAACACTATGAATCTCCACAAAAACTTGTACGATTTTACAAGAGGAGGCAATTTTATTAATAAAATAATTTGCAACCTTTCAGCTCATAAATTTTATGCTAGAGGGGTCGCCCAACTCTAGGAAAGCTAATGGAAAATTCCCATATCATGGAAACCAACTCATTAGCCTAGGTGTCCATTTTGAAGGGGTATAGACTACTATGAAAAAGGGTACGGCTAGGTGAAAATATTACTTGCAACTTAATTTTAAACCACTCAAAATCCTTTGAAAACTAATTGATACCACACCAAAAATATGATCTTCAAAAACCCTCATACATCTTCATAGTAGAAAACCTTGAGAAAAGCTAAAACTTCCTAAAAATCAATGTGTTTCCTGAGTAAAAACACCAAACAAGTTAGGATGGATCTTGCACTATCAAAATTGGTGTAGATTGATGAGGGTTTGCATCCTCAATCAATTCTTGGAAGAACTCAATATTCACTCTAATGACATCATGTTATGTGTGCAATTTTGAATGAAAGAGAGGAGAATCAAAACTCCATTATAGAGTTGGAGGGGGGAAATGGTCTTGTAAAAATTCAAATATTTTATTTTTCCCTCAAAAAGGTTCATTCATAATTTTAAAACATTTTAGGTCCCCATGTACTTTTCCCCTGGGTTCCCAACTTGAGGAAATAATATTTCTCTATAATATTTAACACTAAAGAAATATATAACTATAGTGCAAATATTTAGATTGACCCATCCACCTTACGAAAAGCACCTCCAAGACACCTGAAACAAAAACTGATCACACCAAGAAGCAACCGATACCTAGGAAAAATGCTAGGTGCCAAAGCGAGCACTTACTAAAAATAGTTGTGTTCTCAAAGAAATGTGGAGAACAACCAAGATGGCCAAAAATGCAATAAATAACACCACCACCATTTTGAGTACCATTTGAACGCCAAAACACCACTAGATGCCAAGAAAACCCACTATTGAGCTCTCCAAGAACTTTGGAGTCCCCTAGCCACCTCCAATTAACCTACAAGAACTCTAGAATAGGCTAATCGATGCAACAATTGACTAGGCTTGAGAAGGGGACATTACAATTCGCCCTCCCTAAAATTGCTCGCCCCCAAACAAATGCAACTTTGGATGTTGTAAAATATGCTCACTCTCCCAAACAACATCCTCTACAAGTAAATTCTTCCACTTAATTAGATACTCCTTGATAGTCCTCTTCTGCAAAGTATGCTCCTTGAAGTCAATCACCACCTCAGGAACTAACACCAGCTTACCTTCCTCATCCAAAGGAGGTAACTCATAAGAGGGCATCACATCATGCCCAACTACCTTCTTGAGGTGAGAAACATGGAAAAAATTATGCACCCTGCTACTCTCAAGTAGCTCCAACTCATATGCCACTTCTCCAATCCTCTTGGAGATCTTGAATGGGCCATAAAATTGTGGCTTCAACTTCTCTTATCCACTCTTCTTGAGAATGGACTGTCTATAGGGCTGCAAATGCAAATAAACCATGTCTCCCATCTCAAATGCATGCTCAACACGATGTTAGTCAACATATAACTTATGTTGATTCTAAGCTTGTTGAACATTATCTCTCAAAGATCTCATAATACTCTGTTATAACAAATCTTTGGCCTTAGGCACTTTATTATCACCAGACAACAAATCAATTAAGCTAAGATCCTCATATCCATATAATGCCATGAAGGAAGGCATCTTAATGGACATGTGATAGGTTGAGTTATAGCAATACTCACCCAAATGTAGTCATATTACCCATGTCTTTTACTACCTTGACACATAGTTTCATAGGTACCCTTCCACCCATTTTTTGACAATTTCAATTTTCCCATTTGTTTTTGGGTGGTAACTGGTGCTAGGAGTCAATTCAATTCCACTCAATTTTCACACCTCCTACCAAAACAAGCTCATAAACTTGTTGTCCCTATCACTAACAATATTTTTTGGCATCTCATGTAACCTGAACACCTCCCTAAAGAACAAATCTACCACCTATTGTGTTGTATACACTTTGAGATGACATAAAAATGAGCAAATTTGGTCAATCTATCCACTACCACATATATGAAATCCTTCCCTTGCACCTTGGGGAGTCGTGATGAAGTCCATAGGAATTTTTCCCCATTTTTGATTGAGAATGGGTGGTGGCTACAACAAACCAATTGGGTTTGTATGCTCTCTTTTTTTGACATATAGGACATTCTAGAACATACTTAAGGACTTCATTCTTGAGTCCTTTCTAAGAAAACCTTTCACAAATTTTCCTGTAAGTCTTATAAAAGCTAAGGTAGCGAACCATAGGAGCATCATGAAACATTTTCAAAAACTTCAACTTAAGCCTTGATTCAAGGGCTAACAAGATCCTCTCCTTATAAAATATGATCGCATCCATTACCTTATACCTATCATCATTCAATGAGCCCTCCAAAATATTGTTAGCCAATGTATTACTGGCATACTCAACAAGAATTTGGTCCTTCCAATCTGCTGCAATCTTGGTCAAAGAGCACAATTGTGGCCTTCTTGGCAATGCATCAACAACTACATCATTTTTCCCTTTGACATACTTGATGTGAAAATTTTAAGCTTGAAGCTTACTCACCCATTTCTATTGTCTATCATTAAGGTCCTTTTGATTTAGGAATTTGATACTATTATGATTTGTCTTAACAATAAACTTGCCTCCAACAAGGTATTGTCTAAACTTTGCTAAGGAATGCATAATGGCAAGCATCTTCTTGTCATAGATGGAATAGCACTGCTCACCACCTCTCAACTTCCTACTCTCATAAGCTATTGGGTGCTTGTCTTGCATTAGGACAACATCAATTCCTTCACCTGAGGCATCACACAGAAGCTCAAATAGTTTAGAGAAGTTATGAATAGCCAACACAAGACATGTGCTCATCAATTGCCTGAAATTATCAAATGATTGTTGCATTGATTCAGACCATACAAAAGCCCTCTTCTTGGTCAAATCTATAAGAGGGACTACTAACTATTAATACCCCTTGACAAACCTCCTATGGAAACACATAGACCAAAGAAGCCCTTCAATTGTGCAAGATTTGTGGGTGGAGGCCAATCAAGAATTTCCTTAATTTTTCTAGGTCAACACTCACTCCCTTGGATCTGATTATGTCACCAAGGTATAACAACTCTATCAATCCAAACTCCCATTTAGTCCCATTGGCGTACAAAGAATCTTCCTCAAGTATACTCCACCTCATCTAGATCTTGCAAGTGCTTATTCCAAGTCCTAAAAATCAGGATATCATCAAAAAATATTAACACAAACTTATGGAGTTTCTTATGAAACACTTGATTCATACAAGACTGGAAATTAGCATGAGCATTGGTTAAGCCAAAAGCAATAACCAAGAACTCGAAGTGTCCAAAGTGACATCTAAAATTTGTTTTCTCTATGTCCTCTCTAACTCATATTTGATGGTAACTAGATCTCAAGTCTATCTTAGAGAAATATACAAATCCATGTAGCTCATCAATAAGCTCATCTATCTGTGGAATGGGTGCCTATTTTTTATGGATTTTTTATTTAAGGCCCTATAATCAATATAATGTGCATAGTTCCATCCTCAACCAAAACCACTAAAGAAGTAAATGTACTCTTGATTGACATAATATGCCCCATTTCTAATAACTCCTTAATAGTCTTTTCAATCTCATGTGTGCCACTTAGGATGTCTATAAGGAGTAGTGATAACTGGCTTGGTACCCTCCATCTCAATTACATACTCAATGCCTCTATCAGGAGGCCTCCTTGGAGGTATATTGTTGAAATCCTTGTTTCGCTTGGATAGAAAAGCTTAAATATCTAGATGATAACTCTTCTCCTCCTCTATAATTATAGGCATAATTGTTGAACACTCAAAATACTGAGAGGGGGGGAGTGAATTAGTATTCATTAAAATTCATTAACTTCGTCAACTTAAATACCCATTCAATGCTTCACATTAAACTTGCAATAATAGAAAGGAACATAGAAAGCATGCATCACATCAAAGAACACAAGAACACCAAATTTTACGTGGAAAACCCAAAAAGGGAAAAACTACGGTGAGGATTAGCTCACAATATATTATGACCGATTATAAGATATTATAGAATGACTCAGTGCTAGGTGGACTCACTGTTCGAAGGACTCACTATCTAGAGAATAGAAGAAATGGCTTACTGACGGGATAGAAAAGAGGGTGGCTCACTGCCAAAGATTTGAACTAATACAATGCATCTACAATATGTTGAAGACAACTCCGATTAAGCCTTGTAAACTGACTTAACACACTTCATGCTTCACCACTTATCAACCTCTTTGCACACTACTCTACTTCAGATCTTGTACACGTAGTTATTTCTCATCTCATGCATTACACTACACATCTCATACAACACTTTGCACAAGGAATTGACCTTGTATATATCTCGCTTCCAACACAAACATAAATAAGGTCAGCATAATTGATGTACCGTGCATCCTCATAACTTGTTGGCTCAAAATACCAAAACATATACATAATCAAAATAGGTTAGCATGACTTATAATTACTCTCATAAATCCAATCTATGCAACCTTTAATTTCACATGACCTCAAACCCTTTAGGTTGGCACCACTAGTGAAGCAACAATGGAATGAGCCAATTGTTCATCCACATTTCGACAAATGTACCTCCAAAGCACTTGACACATGGAACAAAGACACTTTTGACATCTGTAAACACTCCCTCAAAACTGCATACCATAATAATCATATGTGGTGGAATGCAAAGCATTCCAATCAGGTACTCTATCACTGTAACTTTGTCATATCTAGAGCGATACTCTATCAACTCTAACTTCAACTGCGTGTTGGTGTGAATAATTGTCTTGTACCTAGCTTATTCATTCACAAGGTAATTAGGGGACATATTCACATGGTTAAGTTTACTTAGGTAAAAGATTCCTTCTAGAAGTCTTAGTTGGTTTTTCTAGAACTTATCTTAAAGAGCTAGGATGCATCATTTCCTAGGTGATTAGGTTGTTGGTTGTTTCATGTCATAGGATAATGACATTTGTCAACATCATATTCATTCCTATCTCTCAACCTTGCCCATATAAGCAAGGTATCTCTTGTACATTTGTATTCAAGGAATATCAAGCAATAGCTATTCAACCATTAATCAATCTTGCATTGTGAAGCAAGCTTTCTTGCCATTCTCTCTTGTGGAAGTGGTTTTGGTCGCAACTGATCTTGGGGGTGTTGAGGAGTCACCATCACCTCCTACACTACGAAGGGCTTCAAGATGTGAAACCTTGGATTTAGATTCCTCCAACATACACCAAAATTACCTTAGAGCCGCATGACAAGATTCTTCTTAGTGCAGCAATGCAAACCTCAAAACTGGTTCACTATACATTTGAAACTGTACTTTGGGACTTAGGCAATTCTAAAAACATTTGGTTTGTTCTAAACCAACAAAAATACATCTATATAATGGGTCACCATCACTACATTCAATCATGCTCATCAAACATCAGCTATACATCAATCTTGACATCACTACAATGTTGGCATCAATCATAACACCATAGTAACATCATCTGCCATACATCCACCAATATTCTCAATGACAAACCAATCGTCTGACAATACACTTCGCTGCTCACTCAACTTGATTGTTTCTAATAACCTCTCCATATGCTTGAAATAAATAACTTGAGGTCCACCATTTGACATTCCCCTTAAGACCAACCATAGTTTTCCCTTTTGATTTAAATCTTAGCTCAATGGTTTGAAAATTAAGAGTGATCTTACCTAAAGATCGCAGCCACTATATACCCAACATTGCATCTATGTCACCAATGCTAACTACATAGAAGTCATATTTGACTTCGTAGTTGCCCAACTGAAGGATCATCTAGGGAATCATCCTAGTGCATGTGATAGTAAATCCATCTGCTAACATCACCTTAAATCCATCCACATTCTTTGTCTTAAGCCCTTTGTGTGTCACAACTCCCTCATCAATAAAATTGTGCATGGCACCTATATCAATCAAGGCCACAACACACTACCCACTAAGGACTCTACAAACTCTAAAAGACTTTATTCTTTTGAAAGTTGGAAAGTTGGGCAAGTTTTCCCCCACCTTCATTCTCCTTGTCTAATTCTTCTAATGAGTTCTCTTCCTCTTTTTCCCCTGAATCGGTTTTCTAGTCTAAATTTTATGTCACTAATTCATTCATTGAATAGTATTTTATTTGATGTGCTTTACCCTTAACTACACACTTATGACCTGGGGCCCATGGCTCCTTGCAAGTGAAACATAGTTTCTTCCTCCTCAAGTCATTCAAGGCCTCATCATCTAATCTAGATGGTGTCTTCTTGGTTTGATTTGCATCCCTATGGAAATGTTTTTTACTTACTTTGAAAGGTCCCTGACTGAAATTTGTTTCTAGGGGCAGCGAACTCCATGCTTCTTGCCTTCTTCATTGCCTCTTGTAATGTAGGTGGATCAAATTCCTTAACCCATCCTCTAATGGGCTCCATTAGTCCTTCACTAAAAAGGAATAAAGTCTCCTCTTTGTGATACCAAGAACCATAATTGAGAGCATCTGGAACTTTGAAATGTATGTATCAAGTGAGCCATATTGTTTCAATTGTGCAAGCTCTTTGAAGTGTATTTTAGGATCCTTCTTATCAAACCTCTAGATGAGTTTTTTAGTGAATTCATCATAAGTAGTAATCAAGTTATGGCCAATTGTGACAAGGCCGTGGTACCACCACTTGTGAGTTGCTCCATCAAAGTGCAAAGTGGAAAATTTAATTGTCTTATCCTTTGCCATGGTCTAAGTGATAGATAATTATCTAACTTTTGAACCCAAGTTGTAGTCGACCTCTTGTCACTACCATCAAAGTGTGTCAATGCTACCTTCCCCAAAGCACTCTGGAAACCCCTCTGAACTGGTGGTCCTTTGTTTTCCACCCTTCCACCCCTTTTCTTCTTCTAGCTAAGGTAATGATCCAATGTCAATAAATCACAAATATCTACTAGTAGATAAACATACTCCATATAGGTTGCTCTAATTACATTTGCCAAGGGTACCTAACATCTAGAACAACAAATGGCTCCTCTCTACGTGTGAATGTGGGCTGGAATGGTCTAGGAACGAACCCTGAGACTGTTGCAACAATACATCCTCCATTGTTTGACTAATTTGTGGAGCTAGTTTCGCACTATAGCACTTAGTTAACATGTGGAATCCCTTGATTCAACTTGCCCATAGCATCAAATTTTCTCTCTGCTCTTGTGTTGGGGCTAACAGAACCAACACATCCTTTATCTCTTTCTATCATATTCCCTAAATTACTTTCACTTCCTCTAAGTGAATCCTAATGTATTCCAAGGATACTGAGATAGTTTCTCCATCTAGAATTTGAGGGGGTTGCCACTGTGTTTTCTTTTGTTCTCCGTTAAAATATCTCTACTCTTTCACTCATAGAAGGTACTGCAACTTAATGCGTTTGTCCAAACATAGGCTAGCAGGAAAAATCAGCTCTAATACCAATGTAAAACACCCCCCAATTTTTTTTTGAAAGTTTACCAATTGATTTCAAACAAACTCTCAAAGCAATGGCATATATCAAATAGATTTGGTTAAGCAAATACATTGAAAGGGAGTAATATCAAGACAATAGTGTAGCAACCTTTTAAAAAGAGTTCTATTCATTTCCAATAGTGTTATAGTTTTTGAACCTCAAATCACACTAGAATTATTCAACAATATCCTTGAAGCCAACTATCATTAAAATTAAAATACCTCAAGGGATTTTGCATTGGGAGCCAATACAATCTCATTGTTGCAACTTTTTGAGTGATAGCAATCAACACAAGGCTACCAAGATTATATATAATCTCTTCCAAGCATTAGTAACCCCTTTAAACTTGCCCAGACATTCAATCCAGCTCATATGTAATAGTTCGCAACAATAGTTAGGCTACCAAGACCATTCAAACTTATTGTAATGAAACTCAAACTCGTGGAAAATCACAGGGGTGATTTGAGAAATAAATCATAATAATTTTTTGAGCATTACATAAATGATTTTATCCCTTGGAAACTCATAATACAACCTAGGCACCACCTTGGGAATGATCTACAACCATGATGATAGCCAACAAAGAAGAACCAACACTATGAAACTCCACAAAAACCTGTACGGCCTGCCAAGAGGGGAGATTTTCTTAATAAAATAATTTGCAACCTTTCAACTCATAAAATATCTGCTAGAGGGGTCGCCCATCTCTAAGAATACCAATGGAAAAATACCCATATCACAAAAACCAACTTATCAACATAGGCATCCATTTTGAAGGGATACAATGTGCTATGAAAAGGGCACAACCAAGTAAAAAGATTACTTGCAACTTAATTTCAAACAACTCAAAAACCTCATATATCTTCATAGTAGAAAACCCTGAGAAAAGTCAACTTCTTGAGAATCAATGTGTTTCTTGAGTGAAAACTCCAAACTAGTTAGGGTGGATCTTGCACCATTGAAACTGTGTAGATTGACAAAGGTTTGCACCCTCAATCAATTCTGAAAGAACTGAATGTTCACTCCAACAACATCATGTTATGTGTACAATTTCGAACGAGAGAAATGAGAGCCAAAACTTCATTATATAGAGTTGGAAGGTAAAAAGGGGCCTTCTAAAAATTCAAATATTTTATTTTTCCCTCAAAAAGGCCTATTCATAATTTTAATACATTTTAAGTCCCCGTGTACTTTTCCCCTAGACACCCAACTTGAGAAAATAATATCACTATAATATTTAACACTAAAGTAATATTAAAACATTACTTTATAACTTAAGTGCAAATATTTAAATTAATCCATCCACCTTATGAAAGCACCACTAAGACACCCGAAATGAAAATTGATTGCACCAAGAAGTAACTAATGCCAAGGAAAAAAATCAAGTGCCAAAACACATTAAAAATAGTCATGTTCTCCAAGAAATGTGGAGAACAACCCAGATGGCCAAAAATGCAACAAAGAACAACACCACCATTTTGAGTACCATCTAAATGCCAAAACACCATTGGATACCAAGAAAAATTGTTGGAACTTTGGAGTCCCGTAACCACCTCCAATTAGCCTATAGGAACTCTGAAATAAGCTAACAGATGCAACAACTGACTAGGCTTGAGAAGGGTACATTACATATATATAACCTAATAATGGGATCTCATGATAAAGATGATGATATAGAATAGCCACTGTTGTATGGTGTGAAGAGTAGGATGTGGAATAAGTTTCCAACCATTTAAGTTTATTAATGTCTTGTGCCAAAAGATTTGAGATGTTGCATTACTTTTCATTATTACGAGTTGGCTACTAAGTGTGATCGATTATTTAACCACCCCAACGTGAGATAAGTATGACATTCGGTTGTTTGACTTTGAATTTTGTGGCATGGAGAGCTTCTATAAGAATATCTAATGCTAATGACATTTTAAGCAGGTGGTAGCAATTAAAGTGATAGAGGAAAAGGAAAGAGGAAGATGAGGGTAGAGGTGGAAGATGACAGCATAGATGGAAGATGAAATAGAGAATACCATTAGCTAGTTAGCACCAAAATTAGAACAAAAGATGGTATGTCAGATTGCTTTGGTAGTGACATCGGGGTCAAACAGGGTTGTCCCCTATCTCCCACTCTGTTTGGATTATATATTGATAAGCTTGAAGAATGGTTAAACAAAACTGATGGGGAGGGTATTCAATTAGCTAGTTATGTGGTGAAGTTACTTTTATATGCGGACGATCTTATCTTAATTGCAAAATTTGCTCCTGGTTTGAGAGATCATTTAAAGGCTCTCAAGCTCTTTTGCCAAGAGGTCGGTATGCAAGTTAACACCAGCAAAACCAAAATCATGATTTTCTCTTTGGAAAGGAAGAAGCAGCAGTTTAATTTCATCTTTGAGGGCAGCCCTTTGGAGGTGGTGGAAGAATACAAATATCTTGGGATTGATTTCCATAATAGGCTCAGCTGGGAGACTTGCAGGGCAAAAAGGATTCAGGGTGGCTGGAAGGCGTCTTATTTACTACATAACAGATGTAGGAAAGCAGAGTTATGGGATTGGAAAACCAAGAAAACCCTTTTTGGTTTGTTAGTGGCACCGGTTGTCCTCTATGGTTGTGAGGTTTGGGGGGGTAGCATGTCAAACCACAAGTGGAGGCAAGTTGAAAGAATTCAAAAACATTTGATCACTACTAACATCAAAGTCAAATCTTCGGTTCCGTATGAGATTCTCTTGGCTGAAACTGGTATGTTCCCGTTGGAGGCATCTGCTGTCATCCGGTTAATAAGTTATTTAAAAAAAGTTGAGAACATGGATTTGCACCGCTGGCCCAAAATGGTTGTTGGGGAGGAGCTAAACCGTAGAAAGAAGACTTGGATGAAGCAAAATAGCAAGTGGTTGAACAAATGGAACATTAAACTACATGAGTGCCCCAACACTAATGCTGAGATAAAAAAGTTTGTGCTAGAAAAGTTTAGGTCTACTATGTGGACTAAGCAGGTTGGCCGTAAAAAGTCACATTATATCCAGGAGTTCAACCCCACGTGGGAGCATGATGAGAAATACTATCTAAGGGTTACAATTAAAGGCAAGGCTAGGATTTTGGTCGCTCAATTAAGAACCGGGTCACACCATCTTAGATGCGAGACAGGTAGGTGGGTTGTCCCCAAGGAGGATTGGGAGCAATGAACCTGTATTTTTTGCAACAAAGGGACTGTCGAGACTGAATGGCACTTCATGATTGAGTGTGTTGCTTATGATGATATCCGTATCCAATATGAAGACATTTTGAAGGTGGACAATCTAAATGAACTTTTTAGGGAAACTAAGCTCCTCAAAACTGCTAGCTTTCTGATCAAGATCTATAATAGAAGGGCTGACATGGAAAAGAACTTGAAAATGGTTAAAGTTTAGGTGCTTGGTCCCATAGATTGATGGTCTCATGGACGTCATTAAAAACCATTCATTCATTCATTCATTCATTGGTGTAGGAAGCGCGAGTACCGAAATAGTGGCAAAACAGTTTTCTTTTAGTACACTACTTGTGAGCTCACAAATTCCATGTTGCAAATTTATATGTTCCGACAACAAGAGCTAGCAAAGGAAGCAGATGACGATGATGGTGTAGAGGGTTATGAAGCAATGAAGAAGATTTTTCTCGATACTAATGAATCATTAGGTAGGAAAAATATCCCCAACATAGTTCAACCTCTTTCATGTGCGTCCATACTCTTGATGGTGGTTGGCAAATACATGCTTCATACGGATGCAAATGATCTATGGGATCTAACTAAGGTGCATGTCGACTATGTGATTAATCACCTTCACATTCTTTTGAAGAATCGGGTTATATTCTCATTTGTCTAGAGAAGTTGGGCAATGTCCTTCACGTTCGGTTCCCTATCAATATTATGGTGGCAAATTCTAAGTGTTGTGAGGGTGACAATGGTGGCTTAACTGAGTTCAAGACGCTTTTGATTTGTATACAATCTCCCCCGTTTTGTGTTATGAGCAATAGTGGAGTTTGAAATATTTTTTTTTTGGTCGGTATATGGTGTGAGAAGTTTTTGGTCAATATTTAAACATGTAGAGCAGTCTTATCATAATATATAGGTAGTGTAGGGTTTAAACCTTTGTATGTAGTGTATGGGGAGAAAGGTGATACAAGCTATTATTACTATGATTGGGCTTGCTGAACTTCTAGTTTCCAGAATCCAAGTTTTCATGCCTTTTTTTGACTGCCTCTTGCTGCCTATATATATATAATTGTGATCTAATACTTTTGCATTAAAGCCATGTTATATAATTTATGTCCATCATAAACAATTGTTTATGTTAAAATACCATACCTCATCTATTGTGCTCTACTATTTTGCATTAACAATTCTGTTTTAATAAGATTGACATGGAACCATCTGAAACAGCAGATGCGTTGTTTGGTTTTTTTGTATAATGATTTAATTAAAAGATGACAGAAACAAATTTGGATATTTGTTTTCCTATGGAAAGCATGCACTGAACCCTCATTATTCTACAGCTTCATATTTTGCATTCCGTAAGACAGATTTATGCAAGGGGCTCCGACAAATGAAGACCTTGTGAACCAAAACTGATTTGTACTACAGCTTTTTACATAAAGCAAGTACAATAAGACGAGAACCTGTATATCAATGAATCCCTTTTGAGTCTTCATAAAAGACGTTAAGAAAGGATATCCAAAAGATAATCGTACCAAGCTTTATAATGACATCTAATGATGTAAAGCTTTTGTAACTTTATAATGAGGTCCAGTGATATCAAGATTTTAGCACTTTAAGTTGAAATCTAATGATGTCAAATCAACATGTTTTGTCCAAGGGACTGTGATCTAGTATTTAAGTGCTCAATTCCCATTGTAGAGACCTAAAGTTCAAATCCCTAAAAGTGTCATCCAAGGTGGAATTCTACGTGGTGATGCTTGATCTTCCACTGTTTGGCTTCTATTGGTAATTTCTGAATTTATTGTCTAAAATGGTGCTCTTAAAAGAGCTAAGTACTGTATTGCTTTAAGGAGCTAAGTATTAGTATCAGTTGGCTCAGATGCTAGTTTGTGCTTATAAAATGTAAACTATCTAAAATGTATATAAAATAAAAATGAAAAAATCAATAGGTTTTTCTACATGGAATGTAAAATGTAGGCAACTATAGGAAATGCAAACAGAACACTCGTAGTAAATAAAAAAATCTGGAGGTGGCTCTAAGCCTGATTAGAGGTGATCGTGTTGTTGACATAGCCATGGAGATTCTTATTGGAATAAATGACTTCAGTGAGATTTAATTTCTGAATAAATGTGATTGGGAATAACCGGAAGACATACAAATCTCTTCACACACTTTCACATGTTATTTGCAGCTTCAATACAATTTCATGGTCCAAGTTCTGCACTATAATAATAAGAATACTGTAATTAGCAATAGGCAAGTTGTTAAAAGCAAAACACTTCGTTCAGAGTTATCATACAGAATACACTTAAGATCTAATGGCAGAAAGCATGAGAATCCCTCAAAAGTAGGCAAACCAGATAGAAATCTAATTTCATAAAGATTTTATTATTACTAATTTCTATAGTAGAAACCTCCTTTCGAATGCTTTGACAGAGAGTAAACAATATAAACAGTTGTTAGTCCTTGAAAATGCCAACCTGCATTAGAAACCTTCAAGGTCTTTGCAAACCAAAACATGTATTTTAAGTGAAAGCTCAACTTCTTTCAAGACATTAGCAAGTGTGCAAACTTCTCCTGATCATCAATCGCTATCCCAGCAGATTGAAATGTGCTTGGACTAATAATTCAGTAGTGAATACTTTGCACGCAACACAATTTTTCCTTTCTCAACCCCCAGCTTCGCACCACTAACTATCCAATGACCAGGCATATCATGGGGTCCCCTGATCATCTCCATTAAATCAACAATTTTTGTAAATTTTCCATTTTGGACAGTTGACTCCGAACCAGAATTAGCTGATGCATCTGACTTCTTGGACTGGTGGTTTGAAGAAGATGCATCAGCCACAACAGAAGGTGGTGTATGATCCCACACAGATCTTCGAATGGTACAACCTGGGACTTTCAAATATAAAAGTTTAAGGTGCAAAACATTTTTTTGCCCAAAATCCCAAACACCTAGTTGTGCTCCAGTAACAATATATACACCAGAAAGATCGCCTATCCACGTTTCACTATTCTCCACAGGTGCAGTGCTAACATAGGAGAAGTTCTTCCATTTAACAGGTTCAAACCATCTGCTATCTTGCTCTTCTGGTCCCTGCCATTTAGGAGGTCCAATCGGTATATGTGCATCCCAATGTGGCCGTAAAATCTTGGGAAGAGACGATAAATGCTGCAACTGAATAACAAGTCTATTGCGCTTTTTCCCTTCAAGGCCCAATCTAAGGCCTGTCACTGGTCTTCTACCAACAGATACCTGTGTACTGCCATGCATATTAGAAAAAATCGAAAGGATCAGAAGAGCTTGGAAAGCACCTTAGCATAAGTCATGGACTCACCTGAGAGGTGCAAATATAAAGCTTAGGCCCCATCAAACTAAATTGTAGGGAAGGGCAAACTGGTTCCTTCCGTTGCTGCCCAGGCAGCTGACTAGGAAGTGGAGCCCATACACGAAGAACTTGAAATTCCAAGAAATACCTAAGCTCTTCAATTGGAGGTTTATCTGCATGGAATGTTTTGAAAATTATACTCCGCATTTACTAAGTTTGACATAAGAAACCAAAGGATGGCTTAGTCAACCATCAATAACTCAAAAAATTTTAAAACATAACAGAAGCTAAATGTAAAAGTAAAGAATAGGAAATTGCCATCTTTTCTTCTGCTTTATAAAGGCCCTTTGGTCTAGACACACTCTCTTAGATGCAAGTTAATAATTTACATGTAAAACTTATTGTCAGATAATTATTCATAATATGTTTCTGTAGCTTGCTTGCTCAATATATACATAATTCTGACCAAAATATGTGGGCAACAAACATTGACATATTTGTCAGTTGCTTATGAGAAGAAATGCAAAAAGGAATGGATTCCAAAACATAAAGAAGTTCTTATATCACCTCTGAGGCTAATAGATAATTCACAAAAAATGAAAAGATGCCTGGGAAGTAGCTTTATAAGTTCACACGATCAGCACAACTCAATGTCCATCACTTAAGAATTTAAGATAACTTTTTATGAAAAGATACGGGTAGCCATGAACTAATAAAACAGTGGTAAGAAAAAGAAAGAGATCAATTGGCTTGAATACAGAATCAACTAGAACATATTTCAACTTTTAACTTTGGACCAAACCTATAAAGGGACTTATCGAGAAGAAAATACAGACCAAATAAAATGGATCTTCCAATATAACCATCATAGAAGTTCCTGTTTGAATGGGAATGTCTACCAGCAAGCTGAGCGGGCCATTCCAATCACCAATGCTTAACAAGCAGCATCAAGATCACATGATTCTTTCAATGATAAAATATAAGTTGCAACTCATTCAAAAACAACTCACAGGTTAGTTCTTGGTGTAAGATGCTTCAAAAGATGTGTCATCAAGAGGTGAAAATTGCTCAAAGAATACTCCCAATTTGTATGTATGCTTCAAGGACAAAATTATATGTACAGAATGATGTCCCAAATTACCTAGCGTACACAAATTAAAAGAAAATGAAAATAACCAGACACAAATATTGAAGATCACCTCTAATATCCTACTATATCTAATACCTGTGTGCATAAAATGCAGAGGTGAATACACCCAAACTTCTTGAAACCTTATGGTTCTTAGCTCTTTATGTAGATTTGTGTGCATAAGAGTAATTGATCAGAATTGAATCGTGAAATAAGTGGAATAAGTGGAGTTCAGTGTGACTAGGCCACTAATTTCAATTACTAGTCAAAATGACTAGGGCAACTTGAACCAATCCTAATATGATGAATTCAGGCAATAAAAAAATCTGCAAGTTAGCCTAAGGGTCTATGGACATTGTATATGGTTTTAAAGTGATCACATGGGGTCATAAATATCTGAGGAAGCTTCCTAAAAATAGAGGAGCAAAGGATAGTCTATAAAGTGACAACCCCAATCAATATGGCAGGGTGTGACATGGCAGTGCATTACAGTTTCAACTTGAAGTCCATGGTGGTTTTAACTTTTTCCCAACTCAAACAAAGTTAAAAAAAGTGTCCCCAGGGGACATATCCGTGGTTTTTACCATGTTCCTTGGAACAAAGATGTCCTTGAGGCAACAAGACAGGACAATATATACACCCACTGTCCCATGGTCTAAACCCCTATAAGGGCCCATTCCCTAGAAATTCCCCTCGAGGAGGGGCAAAGGGATATGAGTACAACATTGCAGAGTGCCCAAGGACGTCATGTCGGTCCTGGGGCAGCCGTAGGCATCCAAACATACCTCAACTGCCCTAAAGACAGAAAGACATCCTCTAACATTCAAAAAATAGAGACCTGCAACTAAAAGAATTTAAAAACAGTAAACCCTAAACCTAAACCTAAATGGGAGGTCCCCCAAGGCCCCAACCTAAAAGAATTATAAATACCTTAGCCCGTGCTCTATTGCAGTCACCAAAAGATGAAAAGAACTCCCCTGCAGAGTTCTTTTAAAAAATCATTTAACATAAAAAAATTGAGGAAAAAAATCAAGCGCATGCCACCACCCCTAGACCCCACACCAGTATTGAAAAGAAAAAGAAAAGAAATATTGTCTTGGGCTGTGCTGGATTAAATCCCAAGCAATTGAATTCCATTTATTCTTTTGGTTTGCCATGTCAATCTTAATTCTGAGTAATGCTACTGCAGTTGCACGATCAAAAGATTTAGAAACCAAATATAATGATCTTAGTGAAGATGCTTGGATTTTTGACACATACATTTGCACTGCAGCTTGTTTTGGAGCTCTTTGTCAAGATCTAGTCAATCCCTTACATTGGTACATTTTGTAGCCCCTGATTTATATAATGAAATGGCCCATCAAAAATTTAGCTGGCATTTGTGTATCTACTTTTATTTGTTTGATAAATAAGCTGGAGCCTGGTACCATTTTTTCAGACGATGAATTGCAACAGGTTTTATCATCTTTGAAAGCAGCAACTGCAGAAGCAATGCCAGAATTTGCTCAGATTGCTTACAGCATGACTGACATTGAAACATCGTATAATGCAGAAGATGTTTCTACAAAGTCTAACAATAGTCTTGGTCAAATTGGGACAATTTCCACTCAAGACAGATGAAGATATTAAGATTTATTGTCTTTGATGCAAAATGTTGTAAAGCAGCAGAACATTGTACAAGCTTCAGCTCCTTTTACTCATATTGTTTACAAAAATGATAAATGCAACTTCTTTTACTTGTTTTTGTAATTAATTTTTCAAATATGAATTTATATGTTATTTTAATAGCCATCTCCCTATACACTGCCATACGCAAAATCTTGAAAAAAAAATTGCTGTCCCTGAAACCTCTCCCCCTGTCCCAAAAACTCAGAGGAACACTACGAAAAGTAACATGAGGAGATAGTGTCCCTTCATGTATTTGGTATTCGGACTGCTGGTTTGGTTCATTATTGCTGAATTTGTATATGTACTTCCTAGAAGGATATTTCTATTCATTCATTCCTTCTTGATTGAGTGTTTATAGAAGTTGTAGCTATTAGAATAATATCTTTCTATTTATGTTGTAATGGTCATCTCGTCGTTGCTTTTTCTAACTTAACGATTGTTAGAAACATCATATCTTATACTCTATATAAGAAACTCTCGTTCCTCTTGATTAATATAGAACAACATCGATTCTGTAACATGGTATCAAAGCAGGATTAAACTTTTGAAATTTGAAAAAAATAGATTTTTCAAATAAAAATTTCGAAAGAAAATTTTCATGATTTTTTTGAAAAGTTTATTTTTCAGAAGTCGAATTCAGAAGATTTTTTTTAGGGTTCTTGGTTAAAGATTTTCGTGAAAATCGTAACCCTTTGTTTGCAAATTCGTGGGCATTTTGGAGTCGAATTTCTGAAAGGTCGTTCTAGTCTATAATCCGCGGTTTCTCTCGCGTGGGATTTTTGTTCTCTTTTCTGCGACCTTTTCTTCTGCCATTGTCTGGCCCGCGACCCGTCTAGGACTTTCGTATACCTCTGAGCGTCCTTTTTATCAGGATCTTTCTGGGTGTCGAGTTTTGTTGGCCCGATTTTCTGTCTGATTTGTAAGCTTGCGACTTGAAGTTTCTTGGCCACATCTCTTCTAGTGCAAGGTCGCAATTTCTGGTTCTTCAGCTCACGTTTTCTGGTTGGCTGCATGTGGGGTGCGATCTGGGCGTTTTATCTTCTGGGCGTGTTTCTTATAAAATCGCGTCCTCATGTTGACGTGTTTTTTCAGATTTTCGGGCAAAATCTAAATGCATTTTTTAAGATGTCATTGAGCACGTGAATCTCATATTGGTTGCCCCTCTCTGGTGCGCGATTTGAAGGTGAACGCATTTCTGGTGGTTGCAAGTTTTTTCCAGAATTTTTTCTGCAATTTTCTTTACATTCCATGGCGGCTAAGGTTTCTGCCAGTTTTGTCTAGGGTTTTGACCCTCCAGTTCAAGGCGGAAATTTTTTTTTGATTGCAGATTCCTTGTGGGTTTTTCGAGACCTTTTCTGGGTTGCCTTCCGATTTTTCTAGGTGCATCATTTTCCATGCCTTGAATTTTGTGCCAGCAAATTCATTCTGATTTTTGGCGGCTAGGGTTTCAATACCTTCTGTGTTTCAAGCCAACAATCGATGTTCTAAGTTTTTAAATATTTTTTTGTCTCGTAAAAGAAAAAACAATCTGTCTTCTGGGTTGTAAACTTCTGGGAGAGTTTATAATTTTCTCCTCAAAAATTAAGAGTTTTTCTCCTGTATACCCTTGTCAGGGTTTTTGTCATTCAGGAGGGCTCTTTGGTTTTTACCGTTTGATTTTCTATTTATGTTGTAATGGTCATCTCGTCGTTGCTTTTTCTAACTTAACGATTGTTTCTTTTAGAAACATCATATCTTGTACTCTATATAAGGAACTCTCGTTCCTCTTGATTAATATAGAACAACATCAATTTTGTAACAGTAGCATATAAGTGTAGTAGTGTGCATTGGAGCAAGATGCAGAGCATAACAAGATATAAGGTTCCTATTGTCGATATGTTGTTGGCATCCTTCAACTCTTAAGAAAGTAGACTTGCAATATTATAAGGAGATACTAGACAGAGAAGGCAAGGCCTAAAGAGTTTTCCCACATTAGGTTTCTCTAGGCTAAAATCCCTCATGTTGAGTTTCATTGGTGTCTCTTGTAATTTTGCTTGTTTCATTTCACATATGCAAATTGCAAACAACAACTGGTCACTTAAGGAACTCATTTATAATCACAACTGACTGTTTTCTTAAGCAAACACTAAGGAATGACATTCAAAATCAATTAAGTTGTTTTTTTTCTGAGAGAAGATTTCAGTTGATGAGCTATGCTAATTATGGATCATATTGGCATCAAAGCAGGTCATGTTCCTTGTTTGTGTGGTTTTCTCATGGTGTCACAATTTTGGCATATTAATAATTTCAATAGCTAGTGCAAGAGAAGGTGAATCAGTTCCTTTGCAGCAAAAGATGTCTACAAAGAAGTGGAATATAGAAGAGAGAAGCATGGCTCATAAAGAAGAAATGGTGCCTCAAGATGATGAAGCAAGATTCAACAAGTTGGAAGAGAATGTTGCAAGCATTTCTCATTCCATTGGAAAGGTTGATAGGTTGGAGAATATCATTGACACTCATGGGAAAACTAGGAATTTCTATGGAGGTTTCCTTATCAAGAAGCTGAGAAAAGAGCAGTCTCTAGCCTTTGAGCAGCCCTATGCCAACTAAGCACCTCCAATTCAATATCTATTCAAACTAGAGGCCAAGATAGAAATTCAATCTTATGAAGGTCAATAAATGCAGAGAAGACTGATTATTGGTTAGCCCAACTTAAGGTATATTTCTGTTTAAATCAAATTACTAATGAACAATGAATTTCTTTTGCTAGGCATGTACTTACATGGTTTCAAAGTTGTCCTCATTTATTGGTTATTTAAAAATACCGCCAATTTCTATATGAACTTAATTTAAGAAGTTGATTAAGAAGCAACTTTATCGTTTGTTCTATGAAGATGAAAGATCTGTTGATTGTTATTATTTTAGACAAAAACAACAAAATGTACATAATTGTACAAGCATATTTCATAAGAAGGCTGTCCAGATGAACAAAGATATGAAGTATTATGACATTGTGATGCACATAATGAAGGAATTGATACTCACGTTAGGAAAACTGTGTTGTTTGGTAGATGAGGAATATGTTCAAGCCCATTATCTTGATATGGACAACCAAAGGAAATGGTACATGGAAAAGTAAGCACAATGCAACTATTGCTTTTGCAAAAAAAGATTCTATAAAACATCATGGGCATTATGATGGTGATAGTCACCAAAATGAAAAAGATTGGAGATTATATACAGAATTACATCCTTATAAAAACAAAAAGAGGACGACTGTAATTTCCTTTGAAGGAAGTGAGATAGGAAGCAGCTTCAATGTGGATTAGAATATTGCTTGTACCATCTCTAAAAAGGTGAATTTACCAAACTCTTTCATATCAAAATTCATATTAAAAAGACAAACACAACACTCTTATTTAATTCTTTCACAAGGAAAAAAAAATTGATTTTCAAAGAGTGGGTAGACAAACTTTAGAAGGTTTATCTGATTGTCCTAATCCTTAATCATTGAGTTCGATGAAGCAAGGAGTAGAGACAAAGGTTACCAAACAACACAAGGTAAAGTTTGGGATAAATGAACATTTCCTTGATGAAGTTGTGATAAATGTTGTTCCTTGATGTTTGAAGTGTTATCTTTGATAGCTCATTTATGCAAGCAATGCCATCTTCATGAGAAGATCCAACAAGTGTGATTTGATCAAAGATGAGGAAACTATAACATCTAAGCATATATAGGTAAACAAAAAACCTCCTTGGTAAATGTCAATCAAGAAAAAAAATTAATTAATGCTAGCAAGGAGTTTCCTATGGTTCTTTTGAGAAGGACAAAAAAATCATTGAATGCTTTTTCTAGCTTGTCTTGTAACATAGAGCAAGGCAAATGAAAGATTGTTGTCATAAGTTGGGTATCCTTTATACCAACTTACCAGCCCTTTTACCCTAGTTAGTGATAACATTATGTAGAAAGATTTATACCTAATGAATTACTTCAATTCTCAAAAACTCAATAATTTCCTATTTCTCTTTCTTTGTATCATATGTAACATAGATTATAGCCACAAGGTCTCCCACTTAACTTTACACTATACTCCTCTATCTAGTTCATTTATATCTCTTTCTAAATCCTCTTATCTCAATGTACCATGGGGATGCGTCCCCCCTTCCGCCCCAAAATCCCCAGAATTCTAGGAAGTGGAGATTTGGAGGGGATGTCCCCTCGTCGTCCCACCACCATCACCGCCATTTCAGGGACATACCCCTTTTTTGGGGACCTTTAGGGGACACTAGGACATCCAAAGGACTCCTAGGAATCCCTCGAACGTCTTAGGGATGCCCAAGACGTCCTCATGACACAAAGTTTAAAAAGTTAAATTTTTTAAAAGAAATCAAAGTTTATTTTAAATTTATGCCCCAAGCCTGAATCTTAATGGCCTATGGACCACACCCAAGCCTTAGATACTCTAAAAAATTACAAATAGGCCTTTAAGCTTTAGTTTACGATGGTTTCTTTTTAGAAACATCGCCTTGTAATTTCCTTTATAAGGAGAATTTCTCTCCTCATGTAATCACGCAATCATAAATATCAATAATCATTTCGGGAATTGATGCATGTGAGCTAACATTGTAAACATTGGATGGTGCTACTGCCAATGTATTGACATAAGCTCTTTGATTATTGTACAACCCACTGAAAAGGTGGTAGCTATGTATGGATTCCCACTGAACAAGTGGATGGTTTGATTTACTCACCCCACTGAACAAGTGGTTTCATTGTAATTTTCCTCCCCACTGAATAAGTGAAAGTGCTACAATTTTCATTGTACTAATCACTCCACTGAATAAGCGTGAAGTGTATTTCCTTTCAGTATTGCATCAGCAATCCACTGAATAAATGGTATTGGTTGGCTTGCCGCCTAGTACTTTACTTCAACTGCTACAATTTAATTTGTAATGTAGATCCTTTCCCCATATGCTCTCACCTTGCCCATCTTGGGATCTGGGTGATCAGAAAGTGAAAAGGAAGTTGTGCTTTTCATTTACAGTTGAAGCTAACATAATTTCAAAAAAAAGAAAAAATCTAGGGTGGTTATTACAAATTAATCATGGTACTTAAGCAAATAGTTCTAAGCACAGTTGACTACTTTTTTGAGTTAACACTAAGGAAGCAACATTCAAAATCAAATAAGTTGTTTTCATGGAGATATAATTTATGTTGCTGAATTAGCTATCAAATATCTCTGCCATTTACAGATCAGTTATTAGCAGGTCAAATAGCATTCAAAATCAAATAAGTTGTTTTCATGAAGATATGATTTGTTGTTGGTGAATTTGTTATGGAATATCTATGCTAATTACAGATCAGTTGTTAACAATTTAGAAGCAGAACAATGGTAACTTGCACCATATTATTATGAGCATATTCCTCCTCCTTAATAAGTTATATATATTAACTTAATTATAAATACAGAATACAGCAATTTCATTTTCTTCTGTTCTTCTGTTGGTTCCTTGCATGAACCAAACTGTTCTTCTATAAGATATGCTGAAGCTGAAAATGCTTTTCTAAACCAATTTCAATACAACAGGTAAACCATGAGGGATAAGAAGTGAATTATAACAGTCAATTGTAACTTGTAAGACAATGAATCCTCTATATTCGTTGTAATTTAGAAAGCATGGAACTTATATACAATAAACAATAAAACAGAACATCCACACATCTATTGAATTGAAGATTACCAAAACTCACACTCTAAATAGAGACTGATTGCATGGATAAGATGATCTTTTCCAGGAACCACGTCCAGAAGAGAAGTTATGGGAGAAAACTCCATATCTATGACATCTGGTGAAGAGTTTACAGTAGTTGCCCATTCTTTATGACTATGTACAAGCTCGTTGCCTCCCCTTCTCCTAAAAATGACTCTCACATCCTGCATCAAGAATATGTTTTATAAGTTATAATATTTATGTTCCTCATAATAGATGCATGTATCTCTCTCTATCTGCAAAAACACAAACAACTGTCAACTTAAAATGAATGAAGAATTTATAAATGAAAATCAGATGAAGATGAAGTTTACTTCTTTTGCAGTGAGAAATGAAGCAGGATGAGTAGGATGTGGATGAATCTCCTGGTTATTAAACGGAAATTGATCTGCAATCTACATCCATCAAAACAGTTTCAACAAGGGAAAACCCACAGCTTATCAGAAACAAACTACAAGGCAAACAAAATAGGAGGGGAGGGCAATTATATGAGTATCAAAGAAAATTACATGCTACAGTGAAATCAAAATACTTACCTTCTCCTTGACAGTCCTTGTGCTAAAACTGAGAGAATTTTCCAGATCCGAAAACCTTTGATCTGCAATATTCTTTACATAGTCATGCATTTCTCTCTCAGATAATGGTGATGTGTGATGCTGCTTAACATATATTGCATCTCTACCACCAACTGTTACAGATGTAACAATATGTGTCCCATACGTTTCAATAAAGCTTGCAACAATTGCAAGGAATACATTATGGTCAGAGGAGTATGTCAGTGGAATAGGTTGTAAAAGAGAAAAACTTCATATCAACAGAAAAAAGAAGGAAGAAATGCAGCTATCCACAATCTGAACATAATTGTTCTTTTATTAAATAGCTACCTTGCTAAAGCTGTAGGCTCCCATGTCAATGGAATAGCGCGCTTGACTTCTTCTCGCAAAACCAAGGGAAATTTAATCAAACGAACTGTGAACAATGCAATGGAAACTCCATCCACAGCAAGGCTCTTGGTGGATGCTCGATCAGCTTGCCAGGAACCAGAGAAATTGAACATGGCATTGAAGCTCCCAAGAGGAATTTTACCAGACAAAGAGAAGGGTTTGTTGAAATATTCTGCCATCTACAACACAGACATCAAATAGGTTGCAAATATTTCAATCATACTTTTAAGAAAATTACTGTTAGCTTGCAACATAAAATCTTGAATCTCATAATGCTCCAATTCTTAAGGAGTTATTTCAACTGATTTGTTCCACCTGCATGGTTCAACATGCTGAAATTGCAGACTCTGAGATACACTTGCATTAAGCTAAGACTGGATTCTTTCATTAAGATATACTTTGGATTGATATCAATTTCTATAGTCATCATTCAAACATCTCTACTAGAATGACATGAGAAAGAATAAATGTTACAAAACAGAATCTTAAAAAGCCATTTCAATAGTAGTCAATAACCCTTGCCATCCATAGCTACACATTGCACTTTCATGGAGTCAATACGAATATACTTTCACAGACGACACAGTATAAATCATAGCAGCATTAGCAGATGTTGCAACAGAAATATCAGCACTTATATCCATGGAAAGCATGGCTCATAGTGAATCCAAAACTACCTAGAGTCTAATCTGAAAAATGATAATCAAAGTCAAGGTCCAGTTTTGCAGCCATACAATCAATTTTATATTGTATGCTACACAAGAGAATTGTATATTATATACCAAAATATATAATGAATTTCATATTATGATGATCCTATAAGGGTTCCATATATAGGACGTACCTGAGCGGCACTTAGGGCACCCAGGCTATCCCTGACTGTCAAACAATAATGATAATAGACACGTTGAAAACTATTTATTTTAAAAAGCGCCTGCAAACATACTAAACTAGCTAAACTTAAAACTTATATGATAAGCGACATAGTAGAGTTAAGTGGGAGTAGCACTACCACTAATACTAGCACCTTAAGTTTGAATAGACAAATTGCTGATTTGGAAAATTTTTATGAAGAGCAATACTTGATTTGTTCATGCAATTCTTGAGTCTGACTATGACCAATAACATTTTTTGTATTTTAAACACATTAAACACAGCTATGTATACTGTTGTGGCTCATTTCATATCTTGAATTATCAACCATACTAGTATTTTGTTATTCTTTTTGTTTTTTATGCATAAAAATTGATACGAAGTTAACTTTATTTATTATGTTACATGTATATAACTTTTTATTATTTTTGTACAGCTGCACCGAATCCAAGGTCCCAAAAAAACAATCAAATTGCTGTATTTGTATACCTACTGTATCTGTATCTGTATCGATACCAGCAACCTGGCAATATAGATTCAGAAGCACAGGAAGCTTGATTAGATTACTTGTAAGTTGTCAACTATCACTAAGACAGTTAAAAAAACATTGAATCCCCCCCTAGCAGTGGAGGTGAATATAGAAATCCAAATTATGTCATAATGCAAAAAAGTTGGTTAAGGTTAATCACTATCAAGTTATATTGCAACTAATTATAACAAAGCACAAATTCTATGCAACAACAAACCCCGCCCAATATCTCTGTCTCAAAGTTACCCTGACATACCTGTTGGCTGTAATGTCCCCATTTTCGATGTCCTCTTTTGGATCAGTCTAGGTTTGACACACTTACTATTTTTAGTAAGTGCTATATTTAGTAACTGGTCCGACAGGCAGAGCAGTGTAGGGTTTCCTGTTCGGGCAACGAGTGGAGGCTATCCGATGAGCTTTAATGTCTTGTGCCAATACTTTTTGTGGGGTTTATCAATGTTTCAAGCATGGCTTTCTATTTTTAGCAGGGCCAGTTTGGTGCTCACTGTCTACAGTGAGTCTTGGTGCAATATTAATATTTCCGACGCATACCCATATTTCTCTAGTTTGAGTTTTGGGATGTCACTTACTATTTTTAGTGCTGCTGTGATAAATCTGACCAAGTCAAGCCACCCAAAGTAGACTTACTATTTTTAGTACTTCGGGTGGCTGGACCTGGTCAGATTTATCATAGCAGCACTAAGTCAATTGGTATAAAGTTACTAAGGCTAAATCATTTTAATATTTGATTTATGCTTCGAGAAAGGTCTATTCTAAAGTAACTTTATAATTTAACATTGAGGGTCAAAAGGGGTCATAAAAAGGACCTTGGACGCCTAATGATATAACTTGAAGTTGTTTTTAAAATTTATATCATTTAAAATGCTTCCTTGAACTTGGTGCCCAAGCTAAGATGAAGGTAAATATTAAAAATAAATTAAAATCAAAGGCAAATGAGAAGTGGCGTGGGTTGTAGGGTGGAGATGGTCACCCTAATCTAGGGACTCTTTTAAAAGCTCATTTTGAAGTTCATTTTCTCAATGTTGAATGTTGGCTGCTTACAGAGATGCTGCTGGTATTGTACCAGAAGGTCTGAGAAATGGATTTGAGAACGAAAAACCCTCAAAATCTAAAGCTGGTTTCATAAGTGAAAGACCTGCTCAAGCTGGTGTATTGGTGGTTTCATTTCAGGAATCACATCTAGGCGAAAAAGAAAAAGAATTTCCAGTTTCATTGAGTAGTTTCAGTGGTTTTAGTGTGGATTGCTTAGTTCTCAGTTTGAAGTGGATTTCTTGATGATTTTGGAGTGTTCTAAATCAATTTATGGGCATTGATATTCTGGACCTGAACTCACATATTTGATCATAGCTCTGAAATGGAATGAGTTCCCAACATGGGTATTGGTTAGAAAGATGCCTCTTGTCAAGACAATTCAATCAAGCATCGGTTCACAATTTTTAGTGAAGATTCTATTTTTTAGAGAAGATCAAACTTCTTGAGGACAGCTTTGTGGGTGGGAAATTACAGACTTCTAAAGGCTGGTTATGACTGCCTTTGAACACCTTGAAGCTTGATAACAAGAGCTCTCTAAAATAGCTGAACTAGGAGATTGAAGGTCTCTTTCATGGTGCTGGTCGATGGCCTTTGGGGAGCTTTAGTTTGCTGTCTTTTATCTTGAAACCAGGGCGAGCTTCATAAGGAGTCTTAAATCTGCTGTATGGTGCTTTCACAGGTCTGAAAATTACCTATTTTCCTGAGTTTGATACTGTCATGAAATGAACAGTAATTTTCTGACATTAAGAACTAATTATTGAAAACTCTGAGTATATTTATTTGATCGTGAAGTATCTGTTAATACTGTTATGATTACTGAGTAGTATGAAGTTGCAAGTACTCTCTTTCAATGCAAGATTCACTAGTGTTATTTCTGCATTTTAATGTTATATCATTGGTCATATTCAAAATCATTATGGACATATGAGAAACTCAAAAAACAAACAAACTCAGAAGAAGAAGCTACAAGCAGCAGTTGGGTAAATATCAGAAAACAATCAGAAAAAATATATTTGGGGTTGGTTATTATATTGGCACTCAAAATTGCAGCTATCCTCTAAAAGAGACACCCACTACCATAGTAATGGGGACAAGATTACACCAGTAAAGTAGCAGGATTAATCAACAACAGCTGGACAGTTAGAGCCCAACCCTTCATCTTCTTTAGGCTTTGCTGAACCTTGCAGGGTGGTCCTTAGAGACCATTAAAAAGGCCAATTAAAGAGAAATGCAAAACTGCATAAGGCCCTTACAACCATACCCAGTCATAGTGGACCAACACTACACTAGTTGCAAGCACAAGATTTTATTGACCTCTGATAGAGCAGATTGAAGGACTAACAACATATACACCAAGGATGTAGAATAAGTTGTATCACCTAAGATGAGTCCCCTTACTATTCATACTGCATTTACAATCTGAAACTACATATGTACAATCTTCTTTTTTGTTCATCAAAAATTGGCTCTCTTATGCTTTAGCATAAGTTACTACAACGGATTATAAATGTGGGCAGAACCATCTAAAGGTATGGTTCAAGTGTAAGCTTGCTTAAGATTTAACAAGAGTTATAAGGCTGAGTTATGTACATAAACAGAGCAGAGACTAACATTAATAATGAGATAAAATATGCTACTTGAATGATTTAAGTGGTGATGGATGAACAGCCTACAATCGACAGGTCCCTTTATCATTTGGGCAACTAAGTCAAGTCCCAAACCTTACATACCAACATGTGTGTGAGACACAACATAGGAACTAGAAATGCATTCATAAACCATAAGCTAGGCTGTATGATAAAAAATATTCCATTATATAATCAAAAGCATACACAACAAAGTCTCTTTGAATAATCCGTGATGAGCAAAGTGAACCCATATATTGCATTAGAAAGAGTAGCATCAAATGCACTTTGATACAGTTTCAAGTCCTTGTGTAGACTAACTACCAGACCGGTAAGTGTGGCCTCAAGGACAAGCATGGCATACACAACAACATTCATGGAGACACTTGTGCTGTGAAGAGACTTCTGCAATCTGGCAACGTCCCTTGACTTGGAGCACTTCTTAACATTAAGAAACTGAGATTGAACTACTAAGATTGATGCCCTACAACAACCTTGACTAATGATGAACACCTCTGCAGCAGGGCAGCGCCCAAAACAAGCCAACCAACTCCAAATACATCTAATAGTACAATATATAAAGCTACTACAGTTCAGAATTCATCCTCATGGGTGCATTCACAAATGACGCATCATGCCAAATCAGCATTTACCCATATCACAGTCAACATTCACTTGCATGCAGAAGATTTGCACTTGTTTAAGAAGAAATACGTGTTGGATCTACTTCAGGGTACACAGGAGCATGGAAAATCTACTCATAAATGCAAGAGATGGCTTCAGTTAGAAATTAGAATACTCAGGCCACCACTAGCATGGGACACATCTATTCATTATGTAAAATTCACCTCAAGCAATGCCCAGCCCATACCTACACAATAAATGAATTAATTAGCCAAGTAAGACCATCTATTTAGCTCAAAGTCCTCTGAATAGTCTCTGCACACAGCTCAATGGTACCTGCACAATCCTTCGCAGCCCCACAAAATACTAGTATAGATATCTCAAATACATCTATCTAAAAAAGCCAAGAGATATCAATCTTGATTTATTTTATTTGCTTAAGAGTTGTTTTATTTTACTTTAGAGATAGTTAAGAATTATTTTATTTTATTTATAGTGTCTACTTTATTTTTATTTGAAAAGCTATTTTTATTTACTTAAGAGTTTTTAATTTTACATTAGACCTATTTAATTTAATTTTTTTACATTGTTTACATTATTTTTATTTGAAAAGCTATTTTTATTTACTGAAGAGTTATTTTATTTTACATTAGAATTTATTTTATTTTATTTTTGTTTGAAGAATTAATAATTATTTTACTTTTGTATGTAAATTTTAATTTTACTTTTGAAAAAGCCACCATTTATTATTTCAATAATTCTTTTGTTTTGTTTTCAGTTTTCACTTTGAAAAGTGTAGCAAATATTATATACTTGTATGTTTAACTTTTAAAAGCTTAATTTTATAGTTATAATTTTTTTTTAAATATATGTCAGCTGTTTTTTGGTTTTAATGTAGATGATAAGGACATGAAACTCCTTGATGCCACTGTAGAACACCTCCTGCTGTAACCAACAAGCTTGACCACACCTCCAAGGATCAACAAATGCATCTGCAGATGTAAAATTTCCATTGCCGCCAGCAAACCACTAAAAATGGCAAATATGTTTTCAAAAAAGTATAGGCACACATATGCATAAGGTGTTCAAATATAGCATTAAATCAATGGCATTGAGATTGTTGGTGCATAGCAATTTTTTAAAATGGCTCCCATTCACCCCCGCAAGCAATAGAAGAAGGAATTTTGAACCTTGGAGGGGTCGGCCAATAAGAACCTGGCATGTAGCAAGGGATGTCCAAGTTAGCAGATTGTCATAAGGCACATGGAGAGCAACCTTTGTAGCCAAGTAAAAACAAGGGCCCCACTGCCTAAGCCATGAGGATGCTACAAGGCAATTTATGATTTGTCACCATAGAAGATAATACTGCAGCCAAAAGCAACACGTGGAAAGCAACAATATGAATTATGAGCACACTAGGAATGTGAATTGTGAACGTAACCCTAACAAGGGGATGCATGGGATTTGAGAACACATTGCAGGATACCATGAAAGTATATTTAAGCTCACACTGGAAGCAAAAAGACAACTCCAAGCACATGAACACACCCAGACATACAGTTGAAACATACATGATTCAGGGGGCACAATGAACACATGAAATTGGCACTACAGAAAATAGTGCCAACAATACCCATGCCAATATCAAGCCTTGACATTACAAATTCGTAAATGCCAACTAGAGGTCCCAAGTTCAAACCTTAGGAACTAACAAAGTCAATCAACATGGTAGTGATGAACCCACATCACCAACGGCAGGCTCATACCTATTATGTTGAAAATGTAATCCACACTTCTAGAGAGAACTAATGTTGCTTTCATGAAACACACAAGTAGCTTAGAGGTAAAGTAGCTTAATGGCTGGAAGTAATTCAGTTTGAATCCTACACTATCCAAGCTTTTCAACATGGTATCAGAGCTTGTACTGGTCTTTGGTTAATACCTCAAGTTAAATATGTATTGAACCAGACTGTTAGGAAACTTCAATCCACATTTCTGAGAGAGCCTGATAGTTCCCTCATAAAATGGAAAAGTAGCTCAGCACATAGAACAGCCCACCAGCTGGTAATAAGTCCTGGGTTTAAATCCTAGCATATCCAAAAATTTCAATTTAGTGGGAAAATTCTCAATTCAAGCCAGGGGCAGAAAACAATGGCAAACTAATGGAGATTTAAAACCCCAACCAATAAAAAGGGGGTGCTCAGACCCTCAAGATAGCATGGATAAATCATAAAAGTTTTCTAGCACAGAATAGCTAACAAATACAAAAAGAAGTACTTAAAATACCTCAGAGCTTAGCATTATTAGGTTGTTTAAAATCCATTATTCCTACTTTTCCTGACTTGTGGCGGCATAGTTAAAAACAATTAGAACGATCTATTTATTCTTCAGTAGACCCTACATATTTCATTCTCCCAACTTCCAATAAAGTGCAAGAAAGGCATTTTATTTTTTACTCCTCCAAAAATGAAACCAGAGATTGCAGGTTCAAAACCCCAAGAATTCAACAAGGAGGTGCACTGTACCGTTGAACCCAGATCAATTAATCCCTTAAGTAAACATGGGTGTACGTGTCACTATTTATAGCCCAGCATGACTAGCAAATACAATAACAATACTAAAACTAGTCCAGAGCTTACTATGATCAGTTTTTCTTATAACTAATTAGCTCCCATTATTCTAAAATGTAATGACTTACCTAAGAAAAGTCCAAACAATCTCTAAAAATATAAACTCAATTTCCAATGAAATGCGACAAAGCCATTTTTATTCTTGCGTTTAAAAGAAGAATAACCAGTTGCTACAGGTTCAAATCCCCACACAGTTAATCGGGCCCTCAAGCTTAGATATGTAGCAATTTTTCTAGCCTAGTATGGTTGTCACATGAAGAAGCCATAGTTAAACTAACCCAAAGCCTCTGCTACTATTGATTTCTTGAAATAAATTCTCTGTGTTCTGAAATATAATGGCTTCACTGAGAAGAAATGTTCAAACGATCCGTATACTTTTAGATATCATTTTTTGGGGTTGACTGTGTCTAATGTCATTCCTCCCGTGATCCGTTCCCCATGCATAGGTTTTCCTTCTATGACACTGAATGCTCAGAAACTTATAAATTTTTCAATTAGTCTTGCACAATCACAACTTTCAACGCAATACAAGAAAGGCATTTTGCTTTCTCCATCTCAACATTAAAAAAAAATAGCCAGTTTTTATGATGCCACAATCATTTAAGTTTCAAAAATTCCTACTGTTGAGTTTTCATGAAACCCCTGAATTGCCATGCTTAGCTGACAAAACCTACCACAAACTGTCCATCATTCAATTGATCTTAGACAATCCCAATTTCCATGCATTGTAACGACGACGCAATTTTGATCGAATAAAACACCCAAATCGAAACCATTTACAAGCCTAAAAATTACCTGGTGGAAGTCCAGGACACCAGTTTGAAAACGATCAGATTTTCCCTCCAGGCATTTGATGTCTCTGGAAACAAGGGGCACAGGAATACACTCAGATGCCATGACATCCCTCGCATGCTCCTCATCTACCTCAACAAGCCTCGACCCAGCAACCCCCTTACAATACAGCAACCTGATATCTGAAGTGGCATCAAATCCCCGGCCCAGCGCCTGAACAGAATTCAAAGCCGTATTGAAAGCCATGGCAGCACCAAACCATTACTCCAGACCCTCAATACTTCATGTGGATGCTCAAATTTTTCATTTGAGTGCTGGAACTTTCATCCAGTGCTCTAAAATTTCATAGAGGTGCTCAGAATTTCCATCTGTATGTTCATTAACTTCATGTCGTTACTGAAAATTTTCATTAGAGTGCCCTAAATTACCAATTGAGTGCTCTGATGGGTGCTCAAAATTTTTAACTGGGTCCTCAAATTTTTTATTAGGTGCTCAAAAATTTCATGTAGGTACTCAAATGTCCATGTGGAAAATCGAAATTTTCAAGTGGGTGCAATCCAAAAACGTCGTTTCTCATAGGCTGTATCGTAAAAGTGACAAATTGGGGTCTTTTTTGGGCCAATCCTTCGATGCCTGCACTTCCAAGGATCTGTACAATACCCCCTTCCAATTTTCGCAATTTGGGTTCTGTTCGTACCAATACGGTTCATACACCCAAAATCTGATCCTCTTTTGCATCAATCTGAAGCTGAATTTCTCGCAAATCCAGCTAAAATGCAAACCTATGGTTACGCCACAAACGAAAATAAAAATCGGCGGTCTTAATTAACTTGCATGTTCAATTTATTCAACGGATAATCTTGCCTGGTGAAGATAACAACCTTTGGATATGCAGCACGTACGGGTTAAATGCAAACTACTCCTACTCGGCAGCCTCGCCACAGCTGAGGAAGGAAATATTTATTGTTTTTGACTTCCATTATACTAAGTTGTGCTTTATGAATTTTAAAAATATATTTCCTTCATTGACGAGGGAGACAACCTGGTCAACCGGTTGGTACGGTATTAATATAATAATATAATAAAAATAGATAGTTTGTTGATAGATAGTTTGTTTTAAATTTATTAAATTAAACAATCCAATGCTTGAATATGTTATTATTATTCTTGACTCAATTTGCAATTTGGTTTCGGTTGAGATTTTTCCCATAATAATGTAGTCTATGAGTGTGTGATACGCCCCGTAACTTGGTGGACATGTCGCCTACATGTTTAAATTGAAATCAAGAGAGCGTGCAGAGTATCAGACCTAGGTAGTCTGAAGTCCTTCGATTTCTGGATGTTTAAAAGCATTAGATGTTCTTTTTTTTAAGTTTTATAATTTGTGATTAATATTGTTTATTTGAGTAAATCAAAATTAATTATTTTCTTTTTATCTATTATATTTTAATTCTTTTAAAATGCGTGATTTTTAATTTTTATAATTTAAAAAAAAAAAAATTAATATTATTGACTAAAAAAATTTAAATTGAGCATAACATATTTGTTTTACAATTTTATTGATTTTTTTTTTACAATTTATCGGCCACTGCTCATTAATGTTTGACATATGAGATGAGAAAGTTAAATAAAAATTATTTATTTTGGGGAATTGAGCATAACATATTTGTTTTACCACTTCTCAGTTAATTGCTTGATATCTGAAGATGTAATGATTATGGGAAAGTTAAAGTAAAAAAATTCTTTAAAAAAAAATTTTGTAAACAGTTAAAAATAATGATTTAAAAATCTATATTAGTAAAAACTAAAATATATTAAAACACAATAAAAAAACATTATAATTTAATATTTTAAACTTTATCAAAAATTTCTAATAACAAATTAAATATCTATACTATATAATGTGAAGAACATGGTCATACATAATGGAACCAATGCAAATGACAAATTATAAATATATATAGAATAATTGAGGAAACAATCATATGACATAATAATAAGATTAATGACTATTAATTAAATATATTTCACTTGGGTAGAAAAATTTGTGTTATTTTTCTAAATTATAAATAAATGAATGAAAATCATGTAGCTAATTTTTTGTGTTAAATATTTGAACTTAATATTAGTATTGTCAATTAATTTCATTAAATTGATATAAACAAATATAATTATGTGAACACAATTTCAAATTAAAATAATTAAATAAATATAAAAATCATATTATGAATTTAAAAATCTTTTTTAATAAATTTTATAAAATAATCTTAGTTAATTAAATTTTTAATTTAATAGAATGATAAAAAATGCTTTTCTATATTTCATATTATTTCAATTTACATAATTATCTTTTATTTAGAAATTGTTATTTATTTATTTATTTCAAAAATTGATTCTAAAGAGGTAAAAAATAATATCAAAGGTGATGCAAATAATTTGAGATTTAAAATCTTATAAATTAATTATCCAATTATCATATTCATGTTAAAATAAATGCATACATAAGAAGTTTTTGAGTTCCACATTAATGTGCTTGCATCTTTGTTTAAAAAAATATTCCTAAATATTTTATACAACTACTTTTATTTTTCCAATCAAATAAATGCCTTTATCTTCTATCTCCCCTTTAAAAATGTTCATATAATGATGTGCAAGACGGTTTTAATAAAAACATAAAAAAATGAAAAGCAAATAACATGAATAGAGAAATAGTAGAAGACCCTTTCAATTTTCATGGAATTTGAATAATCGTCTTCCAAACTTGCTTTTATATTCTGGTAAAAACAAAGTGATAATTATTGTACTGCACACACGATCATGGCAACCACAACATTATTGCAAGAGATGAAAAGAGAAAATGTAAGTAATGAAAGAATACGCTCTAACATATCTCCAAATGAGGGAAACAAAGTAATTAGACATTTCCAATCCGCGACCTATGATTGTGTGGATTGATTTCTATGATTTTGGAATAAATTTTAGCCATCTGAAACTGTATACAATTTGTCTTGCACACTATTGTTAGTGTTTAAAAAAAAATTGTCTAATTTCTGAAATTTTAATGCCCGACATCTGACAAAATTGTCAAATCAAAGGGTAAGTTTAGGTTGATGAAGATTTTGTTGATGTTAAGTGCAATCTGTTGTCTTATTTGCTATTAAGTGGCGACTTCAACAAAATTGAATACATTTCATTTATAGTAGGAAAACTAAAATAAACATTCTATTTGAATTTATTGAATCTACCTTGTGTCTCGTGTTTTTCTATGATTATCACCATCCCTAGTGGGTCTAATTATATTGCTTTTCTAATTTTTTTCTACTTGTTTTTGTAGGAGCTATTACGGGCGATCATGAGAGTGTTGCAAGAATAGCAGGCATCAAGAAAGTGATGCAAAATTTAAACAGGATTGGAAGAATGATAAATGAAAAGAGGGGTTTATGGTGGGGCTTGGTAGGGAGGAGCTCAACTCTTTTATTCTAATTTTCATTTTGTATCTTTTCAACCTCACAAAGCCAAACAAATCAAATACTTGTATATATGTACTTTTATTTCTTCCTCCATGAATAAGAAAACGGTGCAAAAAAGTAGTCAAGGATTTTAAGTTTCAAGAACAGAGTATAATTATTTTTCCTACCAACCAAAGGTAAGGGTTTGGATTGTTCTAAATTGCTAGGACAAGTGGATGAAACTTGACCTAATTACATTCATATGAATATATGTTTTAATTCCCTGTAAGAATCCCTAATTGCTAAGTATGAAAAACTTCCAGACTATTTCTCTATTTTGTATAGCCACTCCTCATGTTTAACTCTCTTGTATCATTCAACCTCCTACGTCGCCCCTTTAGCATGGCTACTATTTTGGAGTTTAATCCTAATGTTTGCAAGTCTCCGAAGGCATTGCTAGCGGCTTGGAAAAACACATGTTATATTCTAGAGTCAAACTGTGTTATTCTTTATTTTAAAATTTAAGATTTATATTTTTAATTACGTATAATTATAATACTAAATTTCAATGTTATATGTGGGCGATTAGGTGACTTACTTTCCACAAATAGAGTTGTGGAAAGTTAGTTTCAGAATTCTAGAATTACAACTAGAAAACTATAGCAACACTGTATCGATTCCAGAAAATCAAAGGAATTAGGTTTTGGCAGTTGTTGTAAAAACAAAGTGTAGGTATGTGATCAATGGGCATCAGTGCAATTGAAGCCAAATATGGTTCAAAAAATGCGATGGATGAGTGCTTTCCATAACTTTGTAAAAGCGGTATCCTTTCACACCCTTACATTACAAGAATTGTTACATGGAACACGAGGTCTAGTTTAGATCGGTGAGTTAAATTTTGAGATATTGGTTGGGAGGTGAAAATAAATAATATTAGGCTAAAGTTTAACAATTTGAGAAAGTAATTGGTGCAAACAATTTTAAATCAAGTTTGGCGAGAGTGGTGCTTATGAAATTTTTAGCATGTCATGGTAGGTTTGAGGTGGCATAGATTGAAGTTAATACTGGAATATGTGGACCTTAGTGAGCAGCCACATCACGATCACCACATCATCGTCTAAAGTGGAGGGTCAATGTGACTCGGCCAATACATATTAGCACCATCATATAATCAGTCTTTTCAATAGATGTATTACAATGCCACCCAATATAACGACAAGCGAAATATTAGCCTAAAGATTGGCAAGTCCTTTCACATGTGTATGGACTTTGCAATTTGGGTCTCCTAAGATCGAGCATGGTGAAATATAATGCAAACAAGTTGGCTATCAGCTCATCCCACACAAACATATGTACAATTTAATTATTATTTGAAGTGGTTTAGTCATTTCACAAGGTAATAAGTCTCATCTAGAGACCTAAATAGGACATCTCATCATGAGTGCAAGGTAAACAGTTTTGGTGGGCTTTATATCTAGCTCAGGAATGCAATAGTCATCGAGGACATTAATGGTTGAACTTTCAAAGTTCATAGTGTTAATTTCAGTAGAAACCATTATTTGCAATGACAAGAATACACCGATCAGGTTGGAGAGAGATGAGAAAAATGGTGTTCCTCGAGGTGGTTACAAATCAAAAGCTCAAACACATCCTCATCACTAATGATTTTCTTTCCTTGGTTGTGGTGAAGATAATTTTGGGGAAAGGGTTTCTAGAGGAGGGCGAATTGTATCGATTTGACACAAATATTGTGCCCAGATTCTTGGTAGTGTTACTGGATATGAGGATGGTAAAGGTTGAAGCAGAGACAATCATGAGAAAAGTATTCAAATTTGATTTGTTGGGGGGATTAAGGGAAACTTTGTATGTTGCTACCCCAAGGGTGGGAATTCCCTGGTCAAGAGATTTGGCTTTGCTTCATGTCTCGGGAGAGGTGGTAAAATATTACCCCTTTCTACTAGATCTTAAGGGCATGGCTCTCATAGAACATAGGCAAAAAGAAATAATTGGGGCCAACTATTTAAAGAATTCGTTGCATATCACTCCAGTCTAGGACTTCAATTGGGTTCCAAAATTTAGGTCTTTCACAGAAGAGCACGATTTCCTCTTAAATGGGTTGGCAGTGTTGGGTAATTTTTCTTTGTTGTACTGAAATGTCTTTGTTTACAATCTGTGGGTGGTCTGGTAGGTCTATGTTAGGGTAGGGTTTATTATGGCTTGCAATTAGTAGTATGATATGAAATAACATTGGCCAATGGGGCCATTTTGAATTTTGTCTATAAGAACATGTAAGTATTGTATGGTTAGGGATAGGGTATTGGATAGGCATGGCATACAAGCAAGTAGTTTCTACAATTTGATGATCTGCAAGGTAGGATGCAATGTAATTTTTTGATATATCAATATAATCTAATCCTTACGAATAAAAAAAAATCAATGTTATATATTTAATCTAGATTAAGTAAATTGTTTAAAAGATAATTAAACAATCAAATGTCACAATCAAACTTAATTTAAATTATTGAAATTTGATCTCCTTATCTAATTGATAGAGATCTTGCTAATAAAAAAAGTGGATGGAACTGTTGGAATTGACTGATTCAATCCACAACTCCCATGAAACACCTGCAAGTGATTACCTATCACAATAGAGAAGATCAAAAGTGAGATTGTGCTCAATAACCTGAGAATTATTATTGATGCAACTAACCTGGATGAATGTTACAAATGAATGTGCATGCTTATATGAGCAATGCACAAGCAAACCCTACATGCAAATTTGACAAGATAGAGACAAGTGTTGTAATATCATGCAATGAGACAACTTGTCCTAAATTTAGTCCAATCTAATAATAAGAATCAAACTAAAGATTAACAAGCAACTCCTAAGTTTAGCTTAAGTGAACTAAAGTAAAAAATCCTTTAATAACTAGTTGATAATTAATTAATTATCAGATAATGACATATTTACTCCAACACCCCCTCTTAAGATCAACTTAGGGAGAAACTAAACAATTGATAGAGGAAGTTAAATGAATGCAGAATGGGTCTCGACTACAAGGCTTGATGAGGTACCCATGAACAAGCAACTGAAATCTCTCATAACTAGAGAAAAAGGAGAAAACCACATGGGAAAACCTCCTCTCCAAAAGAGAGAAAAATAAATTACTGTAGTAAAGGAAGAAGGATAGGAGGACTCATTGTGACCCCCCAAGGATTGCTTCTATCATGCAAGTACAATAGATGTCCCCCTGATAGGAGAGAGAAAATGAAGATATGAATCCCCCCCATAATGAAAGAGCTCTTGTGCCAATGATGAACGCCTAAAGACAAAATATGATCCACTGCCTACAAACAACATTTCTCCCCTTAGGAAGAAAAGGATCCATTGGTGATTGGAGAAGCCAATCCAAAAGAATGGGTGATTCTAGAATCCAAATCCAGATGATGTGTGCCTCTGAAAACTGCTCACATATCCACATGTCAAAAAGTGATGATGTTGATCCAAAATGCTATGAAGACTGATATAAAACAAGTTGTAAAGGGGATGAAGATGGTGGGCCAATGGTGGTGATGTGGCTATCAACAAAGAGGAGATGAATGTCCTCAAATTAATCCTCCTAATCTATAATATAGTACTCTACAAAGAAGGATCATATGTCTAGAAGAAATGAATCCCAAGTAGCTATGTCTGGAAGATGTATGATGTCTTGTTGCATTGAATCAATAAGGTCCAAAGATGTGGTAATGCCAAGCTAATTAGGAACAATAAAAGATGATGTAGTCTCAATCTAAAGAGTGGGAACATGAAAGCAAGTCTTTGAACCATCGAAACATGCAAGACCTGTGATATACTCAAGCTCCTCTAAAGTATCGTCATCAAAGGGTATGGAATCTGCATCTACAAGAGGGACGAGACAATCTATAGTAGGATCCTCTGGGTATGGAGAGATATTAGGGTCTCCATGAATCTCCCAAAGTCATGTCCAAAGTATGTGGGGATATTTAATGTCCAATACATCATACATAGTGTCAAGATCAACATTAGAACATATAACCCCTACAATATGATCTATGATGATGCCCCATGTTGATAAACTCCCTGGTGTGTCTGGTGTAGGTATGAGTCCATATAAATAAGGAAAAATATTAGGCCACCTGAGATGTGTCAGGATGCTATTTCGCCAAGACTCATAATTGTCCTTGTCTAAGTTGATCATAGAAGGATGAACAGAAAAATCCATGATACTCACTCAAATGAAAAAATCAAAGACTAAAACCCTCAGTACTGATAAAGCAGATCAAAATATGTCATCTCACGCAAAAAGATCCTCTCCAGGTGCCAAGATGTCGAAATAATTAAGCAAAGTGTGAAAACACAAAATACTGAATAAAATGTACCCGAGGTAGATTTTGGAAAAGGTGCGTGAATAGATCAAAAAATCTCAAAAATACCTTTCCAATGCTGCTTGGATTGCAAAAATCAAAGATATAGGCAAAAAGTTACGAGCTAGGAAGGGAAAAATGAAGATCTAACTTTGACTGAGAATATTAGGAACCACTAGAAAAATTTGATGATGAGACCTACGCCACTGGAAAGTTCATGGAACCAACTTTCTGACGATGTCTCGCTTGCCTGATTTTGACTCTATACGCCCAAGTTATGCCAAAAAGAAAAAAACTACTCCTTGAAGGAAAATCAGGGCTAGGAGGGGGCAAGAGGAGTTGGTCGTACGAATGACGTTGGCATGACATCAACATGATGTCAGCAAAACACTGGTTTAAATTTGATGGCCTATCGACGGAAAAAAATTCATCCCTACCAAAAAAATTTGATTGTCGCTAGTATATTCCCATTTGTGCATGGTTTGTTTGAGGCCTACTATAATTTTTTGTACTGCCGATGGTTGAATTATTTGCTGCCAGCTTTGATTTTTCCTTGCTACCAATTGTTTTATGGGCCACTGCTTTTTTTAAGACCCCGCCCTACCGACCGCAGGGAGTCCTTGCGGGCCCTGTGGATCTGTCGTGGTAGGCACGGCCCTGGAATGCAGGGTACAACGCTGTGCGGCAAGGTGCCCTTGATTTTTTTTATTATTTGTGTTTTTTTTTATTTTCTTTTTTATTATTTTTAATTTTTTTGATAAAAAAAATTCTGGAAGCAAAAACCAAAAATAAAAAAATGTAAAAACTTGTACCTACAAACATACTCACTACACAGGTCAGAGGCGGGCATACAATCGTATGAATATCGCCTAAAGATCTATGTAGGCAAAAAAAAATTGCTTTTTTTTTTTCAATTGCTCAGATTTGAGAAAATTGATAGGTGTTCCTTTTATCCTTCTTTCTCTAGTACAATAATTTATTTTTCTCTCTTTTGGAGAGGTGTTTTCCCATGTGGTTTTCTCCTTTTTCTCTAGTTATGAGAGCTTTTAGTTGTTTGTTCATGGGTACCTCATTAGGCCTTGTAGTCGGGACCCATTCTGCATTCATTTAGCTTCCTTTATTAGTTGTTTAGTTTCTCCCTAAGTTGATCTTAAGGGGGGGTGTTGGAGTAAATAAGTCATTATCTAATAATTAATTATTAAAGCTTTTTTTACTTTAGTTCACTTAAGCTAAACTTAGGAGTTGCTTGTTAATCTTTAGTTTGATTATTATTATTAGATTGGACTAAATTTAGGACAAGTTATCTCATTGCATGATATTACAACACTTGTCTCTATGTTGTCAAATATGCATGTAGAGTTTGCTTGTGCATTGCTTATATAAGCAAGCACATTCATTTGTAACATTCATCCAAGTTATTTGCATCAATAATAATTCTCAGGTTATTAAGCACAATCTCGCTTTTGATCTTCTCTATTGTGATAGGTAATTGCTTGCAGCTGTTTCATGGGAGCTATGGATTGAATCAATCAATTCCAACATTTTGAAATTTTTTTAAAAACTTTTTGCAATTCATTTTTTTTGTTTGATTTTTTTAAAACTAATTTTTTTTATTTTGCAGGGAAAAATATTTGAAAAACCCTAAATTTATTTTTTTGATCAATGGAGATTTTTTTTGAAAAAATGGAATATTAAACCTTGTATATCTGCATATGAAAATTGAGGCAGAATGGGGCCCAAATCTATACAGATCTACGTGCCCCTAAAAAAAAATTTCCTTTCGTTGCAATTGCTCGGATTTGAGCAAAAAGATAGGCATTCTCAAGGTTTTCAATCATTCTGGACATGATGGAGAGGCCTTTTTGCTCTAGGAAGCACCAAAAATTTGCTCAAGGTCAGATACCTCCAGAAATTGAATAGGGGGTTGTAGATCTGTGCTCTAATACCATGTTGGAATTGATTGATTCAATTCACAAATCCCATGAAACACTTGCAACGATTACCTATCACAATAGAGAAGACCAAAAGCAAGATTGTGCTCAATAACCTGAGAATTATTATTGTTGTTCCTGTAGCACACATGCCCCGTTCGGAATGGGGACCCTCTCTTTTTCGCCTTCACCAGGTCACTTTTTGCTTTCACCTCGTTTTGTGTGCCCCTTGTTTTGAGTTCCAGACGGTTAAGGAGTCCTAAAATTATCATCTTGAGTTGACCAAACTTCACCACCTTGGAAATCTTCAAGTCTTTTTCCCTCATGGAGTTCCTCTGGCAGATTTCCTTAAGTCTTTAAAACTAGCATCCTCCTCTTGTTGCGGGTCCGCCCATGTGAGTCACTCTTGGCGAGATTTCATCCCTCCTTCATCGTTTTCTTGGTGGCTAACTCGGGACATCCACCCGCATTGCAAGTCCTACATCATCCATTGTTGCCCGATGCAAACTCCAAACAATGATCGCCTGACTGCTGCCCACATCGCGGGCTCCACCTTTCTCGCCACCGATCATTTTGAAACTTGTGTCCACCAACCTCGCCAACCGTCGTACAACATTTAATGCGAGTAATTAATGTCAGATTTCCTATAAATAGCAAAGGTGCACTTGTCATTTTCACCGACATCTAGTCAGAAGTTGTCAGTGCGCTTCTTGTCTTCGCCACCTTCACGCCCGCATCACTTTGAGGGTGAATTCAATTGTTGCCTTCTTCGTGCTTCATCCAATTTTCTAGGTAGGTTCGTTGTTTCCCTTGTTGCGCTTCTTTGGAGTGTTTTTTTTGTAAATTGCTAAAATCTTAAGGAAGAAACCTAGAAAATTCCTAGGCGGTCATTTAAACACCAAATCCCGCACAAAACCCATGTTGTAAAATTTGAAAATTCTTTGAAATCGGCCATTTAAAGTCATGCAGGACTAGACCCTCTAGCTATTGTTCTTGACTAGGGCTTTCATGCCCTTGCAGTCTACAAACCTCCCTCTGCCATTTTCTTAGCATCCTGAATAGTAAACTTGAAACTACGGTCATCACTCTCAGCAGACCCATGCATGCAGGTGGACACTACCTCTTTGTCGCTGCCATGAAACTAAATGAAAATCTTAAGTTAAAGCGAAGATCCTCGAGGCCCCTGCAGGTCCACCCATGCGGGTTTTCGCGTGTGGGAGGCACCCTTCATGTTGTCATTTCTTAACAGCTATCTGACCCTGGCCTTCCGCCTTGTGAGTCCCACAGGATACCTATACGTCACCCTAGTAAGTCACTGAAGCCTTTTGTCTGTGGGCCGTTCTTCGTGAGTTGTCGCTACTTATTTGGCATCGTTTAATGACCATCACAAACAACAACACCCTTTCTCCCTCCTATGTCACAGATCCCGCCACTCCTATCATCGTCCAGATTGTCCAAAATGCCTGAGTCTGAAAATACCTTGCGAGGCAGGCTTTGTGGACTTCTATCCATGGGTCACCTTTTACCCTCTGCTATTCGCAAATGACTAAGGGGTCTCATCCATCTGCATTGCAAACTCTGCGCCATCCATTTCTCCTTCGGCCCTGACATGCATAGAACAACGAAGAAAATGTCAGTGCAGGCATGTTGTTGCGGGTTGTTGTTTGCGGATCGCTGCTGTGTGTTCACCATTCACAAATGACCATGCCTCACCATCTTCCTGCGTTGCGGAGCTCAATTCCTTTGTTGTTTCTTGGCCCACCTTGAATAAATGACTCATGCCTACCTTCCTGCAGGCTTGAGGATGTGGACCACTACATGCGGGTCGTCGTCCCATCTCCGTTGTTCCAAATAGTCGTCACCTAGCAACATCATGCGGGTTCCTACCTACATCACCCTGAATGGGTGAAACTTAAAAGCTAAAACTGAACCACCCTTTCTACCTGCGAGTCCCATAATGTCGAACTCTTTTTGTGGACTTTTTCCTTGCCAGCGTTGCTCCAAATGGCGGAGCTCCAAAAGACCATGATGACCCCAACTTTCGCACCCTCTTGACCTGCATGAGAAATGATTGGACTAATACCTCCAAAACTTCATGAATGGTTGACCCATGTGCCCAAATGCCTTAACACCTTGATGGGGCCCTGAATTAGAGGTGCAAAAATTTTGTTGCAAGTGGCCGCACCTTCTGTGATGCCTTCTCCACATGGCTGTTAGCCCAAGGAAACCCGCATTGCTCTATCTTCCCCAAGCAAGAGTCGAATGATGAATTTTAGTGGATTTTATGATCTCTAACGATGATTTTCTTGATTTAACATCTGTTTTGCCAAATTTTGCTAATGCTCCCCTTGCTTTTCATGTGAGTATGCTTATTGCATCTCTATTTGCAAGATTTATGGAATTAGGTGTAGGATCATCAAGGGCATCCGTGGAGAAAGATAAAGGGAAGAAGCCTACCAAAGTCCCAAGAGGAAAAGAAGAGAAGGATTAGATGAACTATCAGTTCCAGGGGTATAAGTCACCTCCAAGGTCACTTCCGCCTGGGACACGATCATAGATACCAACCTCAGACAAGTTGACATAGATGAATTCAAACAAAGGGTTATCGTCAACCTAACCACATAAAATGCCAAGAAAATTAGAAAGAGTGGTTTGGCCAAGGCAGCTGGCTTCCCACCTACTCTTGTAGCCCTAGAACTGGTAATGGCTTGCAGGGAAGCTTATCAAGTAGAAAGTAGAAGAATTATTGATCATGAGGGTAGGGTGTTGGCAGACCTATCTGCTAGGTCCATAGGAGAAACATTCCACATCCCTAAATTTGACCCTATGGAGGAAACAGTGAAGGGATACATTGAAAATACATGGAAGGTTGACCCTTTGAAATGCAAAAATTTAATTAACCAATATTGGTTAAAGGAGAAGAGGGGTAGTGCTGACAAGGTGCCCCAAGAATTGTTCAAAAGTGACTTTTATGAAGATTACCATGAATTGGTGACCTTGTTAAGTAGAGTCATGGGCATTCCCATTGTTGCTTACTTTCAAGAGTGGATATTTTATTTCATTGAGGAGATTATCAGAGGGAAGGGCAAGTTTCATTGGGCCAAAATGATCAGTCACAACTTGCATCAACAGTTCCTAGCAGTCAAGAAGACCTCTCAGTTCTATATGACTTCTTACTTGGTGTATCTCCTGGTCAAGCCATTTCCCTGCAGGTGCCTATTTATTGCATAGAGCCCAACTCCTGAAAGGGAATTGAAAGTATATGACAGGCACCCGTAGCTACAGTATCAAAATTTCAGGAAGGATTACTACAAGGTGAATGATGCCTTCATTGGGCACATTTTTTCAGACTCCTTGGAGGGGACTTTAAGAGGAGAGTCACGCATAGTGCCCATGCGTTCATTCACAGGTTCAAGTTTTTGTTTATATAGTTCCCAAAATTTACTTACATTTGAATGGAGGGCTTCTCCGAAAGGACATACAAATTGCCCCGATACCCAAATGACCGACTGATCTTGCTGGAAGTCTCTAAACAATTGCAAAATGCGCATACTCTCCTCAATGATAAGCATAGGGCAAGTATACCATATCCCCTCACATTTGGGTAGGGAATGTACACCCTTGCAGCTGCCCAATGTGTAGAATATTTAGAAAAGGAGATTATTGAATACAACCTAGACTTTTACATTGCTCGACCAAGGATGGATCTTTATGGTAAATTGAAGAAATTTTTCAACAAGTCGTACGCCCACTTGCCTCACATTGAAGATTTTTGGGCTAACTGCCAAAATGACAAGGAGGTATGCATGAGGCATTATATGCATATGAATGCTTACTTTGTCAAGACAATCAACCTATTCCCAATACCAGACCAAATTATAGAAGATGAAGACACCATTGTGGATCTAAGATATGATGTCGTCGCCAACCTACCATTACCCTTGATAGAATGGAATGAAGAGGAGGTCAATGACCTCGACATTGCCAATGGACCATAGAACAAGACAATGGATTGATGCTCAGATCGCTCGATTGAAGCTCCAAGGGGGCACCTTGACATACGATGAGCTCAAAGATGAGCTCGAGAGTGAAACAGACAGTGGACCTACCGCTGCTCCAGCCGAGGAAGCTCCAAAATCTCCTCCTGCCACCAAATCAAGAAAAAGGAAAGAAGTGTTAGAATGCCAGTTGAGGCCTAAAGTGTACACCAGGAAGGCTATAGAAGGAAAGTCTTCCAAAAGGGAAAAGAAATCAGGCGGATTCTCTAAGATGCTGACCATTGAGGAGGACCCACTACATGAAGGAGAAGAAGAGGCTGAGCAACCAAAGTCACCACCTGCCACCTTTGCTCCTGCCATTACCACCACTGCCACTGCTACTACTCCTCCTCCCACATTTCAGACACTGCTTGTTTCCTTTCCGCCCGCGGTGGACATCTCGGCTCACCTTGCCTCCACCTTGCCAACTGCTCCAATCATGGTGAAAAATTCCTCCTCTACTACAACCTCTCCACTATCATCCTCCTCAATGTCTCCCTCAACTATAGTCCCTTCAGCAACCACAACTACAAATGCCTACTCTCACCCTACCAGAAGCTTTTGTAGGGCATATGCAAAGCATACCCATTGAACTCTCTAGGGTGTTGATGAATCATGTTGTCCAGGTTACTATGGCCCAGACTATTGCTGGCCTTCCCGTCCCTCCTCTGATAGAGCCGCCAAAGATGGAATCAACCATGAAAATCTCAGAAGAAATGGACAAACATTAGGAGACTGCCCAGGGTGTATCTGAGGAGCTTGAGGATCCTTTCAAGGATGATTACCATGAACATTTAGAACATCTAATGAACATGACCATAGATGAGGTGGCATATGAAGAAGGGTCACAATCCTCGAAGGAAGATGTTGAAGACCCCAATGCTAAATATATAGCCAATTCCTTTGATCAAGAGCTTGAGGAGGAGTTGTCCAAACAACTCAAGGATGTTAGAGAAGTTGAGAAGCAACCTTCTGGAGAAAAGGAGGAAACTGACGATGAAATGGAAATATCTACGGAGCTTCTAGTAGATGGACAAGACAAAGGCCTTGATCAAGAAGAAGAAATAGCTCCCGAGAAGGAGGAGGGAAAGAAAGAAGGTGAAGCTGAAGAAGATAAGCCTGAAAAAGAGACTGGAATGAAAAAGAGCCCTGAGCCAGAACACCATTCAGAGCTCGAGCAAGAAGAAGAAAGAATACCTAAAGGGGAGAACAACCCTAAAGAAAACGTAGCTACTCCTAGGCTAGACAAGGAAAAGGCCATATTGATTCGGGACTCGAATGAAGAAGAAGAAGAAGAAGAGAAAATAGAAAAAGAAGCCTCAGCCATGAGGAAAGAAAGATCCAACGTGTTCAAGGAGAAGAAGGTGATCATGAATCACCTAAGGAGGGATCTCAAATGCCTGATTGGTTGGAAAAGTAGCTACAAAAGAAGGCCCTTGTTCTCATAGATCCTAAAGAAAGACTGGAGACTATCTTGGCATGAGCACAAATAGGAATGAAAAGGGAAAAGAAGCCGAGATTCCAATCCCACATCATAATGGATGCATCTAGATCAAGGACAGTGAAAATTTCCACCCTAGTAATAGACAAAGGAGAGGGGGTCAGTTATGATATCTCTACCATTGACTTGGGTACCACTACAAGAGAGCAAAAGATTGATCAGCTCCAGGGATCAGTTGCCACAATCGTCCATCAGATGAATAGAGACCAGTCTTCCAAGGAAGAATTGAAAGCACAAGTGGCGGACCTCACCGCCTACATTCAACAATGGTCATCCACTGAGGAGGCATCAATGACGTCTTCGGCCCCGCCCCTGCTTCTCTCCAAAGATCACATAAGCAAGTTGGAAAAGAGAAATAACTGGACCAAGGCTACTACATAGTGGTTCTGACAAGTGCTCTACAATGGTGATATGGGCATTGGCCATGCTATCCGAACAACCAATAAGTTTCGAGAAGTGCAAAAGCATCTTGAGGGCAGAAAGAGAATTTGTCATAACTTCCCTGAACTATATAGGATTACATATCCTAAGCTTGAGTCCATTCTCAAGATGCTCAAGAAGACGTAGGAGAAGGAGTTGGTCCTAGTAAAGGACGATCATTGGCTGGTATAGATGTGGAAGATGGGCCTGGATCACAGAAGATACGTCCTAGAAAAAGTGCTCCATGAAGTAGAACTTGACCTTGAATGGGTCAAGGAACACTAGACGAACTACAAGGAGTATTTGAAACTCATGATAGATTATGACATGCCCACTGTCGAGCTAGATCCAGAGAAGATCCAACCGTATTTCCACAAGAAAATGGAGAAAGGGGCCACAAATTCATTAATATTGAAATTTATGGATTTTGTTGCTCGAGCCTTCGCCCAGTCAGAGCAAGTGATCAAGAACACGCCTAAATGTACAAAGAATTGGGAGCTGATCACAAGAAGATCCAGGAAGGTGACCTTCCAAGTGCTCCAATCAGATATCATGGAGTGGAATAAACTTCAGGCACCGATGGGAAAATTTGTGGAGTATGCCACTATTTAGAAGAATCAAGGAAAGCCTATCATTGATGATGAGTTCCTCACTATTTAGCTACAACAAAAGAGCGAACCACTATAGGACAAAAGTGCTACAATGATAGGGCACTAGAAGACAAAATAGGGAAAAAGACATGGAATGCATTTTAAATTGTGAAATATTGAGGTAGGTGAAACCCTAATTTGTAATGAATCTTGGCCACACAATGAGATTAAATCTTGGTCATTCATTTTGCTTTTGGAAAACTATAAATATGGGGTCTCCTCTCATTTTCAAAGAGAGAGTTGAGTTGTTGTAATGGCATGTTGCTGAAATTTCAATAGAAATTCATTGCTTTTGGTGGATTCTTGAGTTTCTCTCATGTTTCATGATTCATCTCCTCATAGCTATTATATTTGAGTAGATTTAATTTAATGTTTTGTGTATTTTGCATGCTTTTAGTAGCTTAGTGAATGTTCATTGATGTTGAAGAATACTACTGTGTTGATGCCCTTCCTTGTTCATGCTTTTTGTTGTTTGTTGATGATAAACAACAGTCTAAAGCTAGTCTAAACATAAATTTATTGCTGCACTTAAAATTCATCTTTTATTCATGCTTTATGGTGAATGAATAGTTGAAAATTTGTAGACCTTGGAAGATAGCACTAGTTTCATGATACTATTAGTTGATTTGGTTAAGTGGAACTTAGTTTCATGAAGGTTGTCCGTTGTAGTATCCTCCATTATCACTGTTCATCGATAGTTTCAGGTCTAGGAACTCTTACCTTTCCCTTCCCTTTTGACCTTTCTTTGAAGTAGAAGTTAAAAAACCAAGTTCTAGCATCATCATAAAGCCAAATCTGATGCCAAAGATGGAGTTTTAAACTATTGTCCTGAACTTGCAGCAACAAAACATCATTTCAAAATTTCACAAACTCCATTTAAGGATCCAATCTCCCTCCAACTTAACGTACGTAAGGCTGCCCTATGATTACCAACAAATCACATGAACCAACCGAGAAATTCCAAGCAAGTCGTGACCTGACATCTGAGAGACCTTGGGAGAGTTTTCTGCAACTTGTTTGTAGGAAATTGTCTTTCAAGAGAGGTGATGCACTTATGCATTACTTGTGTTGAGAAGTGCTAAAACACCCATCAACAATTATTAATGCTATTGGAAATATGCCTCAATCAATATAGGATGAAACCTCTTTAGAAGCCAAGTCGGTGTGATATTCTAAATGTTTGGCCGACTAAGTAGTTTGGAACATTATGTTTTGAACAGGTCGCTATGACCTAGTTTTTGTCTTGTCGAATGCTTTCACTGTGGAGTTATCGTTGTGACAAGGAGTGTTCGGTATGACCTCTTAGCACTCGGGAGACCTCTGGCCGAAAGGCCATTCAATCGTGAATCGGGGAGACTCATGGCGACCACGGGCTTCGGGATAGCCTATAGCAGCTTGGTGAGAAGTCCCAGCAAACAGAGAAGTCTCGTCAATAGGAATACATATGATGTCTTCGCCATAACATAAGGATCCCGATGTGAGGTCTTAGCGATAGATGAAAGTCATGTCGATGGGGACACACTCGGGAGTCATCGATGTGACACTAAGGTTTTGTTATGAAGTCTGGGTGATGTGTTTATGTCTCATCGACAGTATGTTACGTGTTATACTCTTCGGTGTATCTTCTGGTCTATCAGTAAGAAGTCTTACCAATGAACAAATGTCTCACCGACGAAGGTTCAAAGGTTGGTCATCGGTGTAACACGGTGGTTTCGGTAAGAAATCCCAATGACTTTGGTGAGTCTTGCCGATAATGAAGAGTCTTCAGAATAGATTAGAGATCTCAGAGTAAAGTCTTAGCGAAGGGAGATGTCTTGGCGATGAATGAACACTTCGGGGTAACCTTTATGTCTCAGTATGAACTCTCGATGAAGGTGTTAAGTCTTGCCGACTATTCTTTGGAGCTTGATATTATATATGACTTTGGTATAACCTTTGGTGACTCCCTATGATCTCCTGGCGAAAGCGATAGGTCTGGGCGACTGCTTGGTGACTCAGTGTAACACATGAAGCTCGATAGAACATCTTGGCGATATCAGTAACTCTTGGTGACATCGGTATGAAGGATATGCAGCATCGGTGAGACACTATTAGTGTCTCATCGAGATGCCAACATGGTGCGAATTCTATTGACCAAGTAAGACTTTCCGATGTGGCATCTCGTGGACAAATAGGAGGAGCCGAATGTGAACCGTTAACAATTGGTTTGTTGTGACAGTTCTGTGAGGAAGTTCTACAGACAGAGTTCGACATGGATATACTCTGTGATTGTAGATTGTGATCAGTTGGTTGGTTTGACAGATTGTTGAGTGATTGTATCAGTGGATGAATTCTATTATGTGGACTATAACATGAAGGTTCTTGAAACAAATTGTACATGGTGAATGCTACTGTATAATGACACCAAAAAGATAAGTCTGGCATTTGTATGTAATCTCTATTACTGTAATACAAAGTGATTTCTCTTGGTGTGGTGGTTTTTTCTCCTGTAAGGGTTTTCCCACGTATATCTGGTGTTCATGTGTGATTATCAAATACTCTGTTTCTGTTATCTGCTTCATAGTGCATCTTAATTGGACTATAATTGTAAATTTTAAAGTGTATCTACATTCTTCCCTGAGGTATTGACATTAGGAGAATTGTTTTCCACATCTAATTTTCCTTACAAGTGGTATCAGAGCCTGGCTAGTTGTGTTATCCTTGTGGTTACATTGGGTTTTTTTGAGTCAATTCTGTTCAGTGGGAGTCTTGTAGAGTTTGTTATTTCTAATTACATATTAAGATGGCTAGTACATCTGGTAAGATTGAAATAGAGAAATTCAATGGCAGTAACTTTGAGTTATGGAAACTCAAGATGGAGGATCTTCTTGTTGACCATGATCTTTGAATTGTTGTGGCTGGAGTGAAACCTACAAGCATGAAGCAAGAAGATTGGGACCTTGCAGATAGGAAGTCTAAGGGGCTGATAAGGCTCTGTGTGGCAAACTCTGTTCTTCTCAATGTGCATGAAGAGAAGACTGCATCTTCCTCATGGAATATATTGGTGTCTATTTATCAGGGGAAGTCCTTGGTGAATAAACTATTCCTGAGGAAGAAACTATACTCTTTGAGAACGCAGGAAGGAGGGTCTATAGCTGATCATTTGAATGCATTTAACATGTTGCTTGCTCAGTTAACATTTGTTGGAGTGAAGACTGAAGAAGAGGATTGTTGTATGCTACTATTAAGTTCTTTTCCAGACTCATGGGATCATCTAGTGATGGCTATTGGGAGTACAACATCCAGTTTCAAAATGGAAGATATTGTTGGTTCTTTGCTGTTAGAAGAAATGAGAAGGAAGTCATTTGAGATGGCGAAGGAGGCTCTTGTTGTCAGAGGATGGTCAAAGGAGAAAGGCAAGAAGAAGGACAAGAAATCTAAATTGAAATCAGAAGGGAGATCAAAGTCTCCTGGTAAGAAGTCCAAGGTGAAGTTCTGGAACTATGGGCAACCTAGTCATGTCTGAAATGATTATAAAGAGGAGAAAAAGAAGGTCTCTTTCGATAATGGTTCTTCTCATAGTGATGGTGACGCCTTCATTGCTTCCTTGGCTACACAGGCATCAGATGATGTCTGGCTGATTGATTCTGGAGCATCTTTCCACATGACATCTCATAGAGAGTGGTTCACAAAGTATGAAGAATATGATGGTGGAAATGTACTTAGCAAGTGATTCATCTTTGGAGATTGTTGGTCGTGGAAGAGTCAGAATACAATTCCCTGATGGCAGAGTGAAGGGAATTAATAATGTAATGCATATACTAGGTCTGGCTCAAAACTTACTTTCTGTAAGTATGTTGAATGATATTAGAGTACAAGTTACGTTCTCTAGAAATGGCTGCAAGATGACTAGAGGTTCAATGGTGTTGGCTAGAGGTGCTCGAATTGGTACCCTATACAAGTTGGATGCATAGGCTGTTCAATGTAATAGTGTCTCTGTTAAGTCACTGAAAGCTGCTCATGGAGGTAAAGAGGGAAATATCCCTAATTATGTAAACTCTATGGAAGTAAAACTTTCAGCAGAGAAGACTATGCTCTGGCATCATAGGTTAGGCCATATAGGAGAAAAAGGTTTAAAAACCTTGAAGAACAAAAACCTGGTTGGGGATTGAAGATTGTAATCTTGAATTTGAATTTTGTGAACACTGTATATATGGAAAACAACACCATGTTTCATTTTATTCCAGTCCTCATAAATCTTCTGGTTTGTTAGATTATATTCATTCGGATGTATTTGGTCCAGTGGATGTTCCTTCTTTGTCTAAGTCAAGGTACTATGTGTCGTTCATTGATGATTATTCAAGAAGAGCATTCGTTTATTTTTTGAAAAGTAAATCAAAAGTGTTCAGTCGATTTAAGGAATTTAAGAACCTTGTTGAAAATCAGACTGGTAGAAAAATAAAATGCTTAAGGACTGATAATGGTGGTGAATTCTGTTCTGATGAATTTGAAAGATACTGTAAAGACCATGGAATCAAAAGACATAAGACTACACCTTATACTCCACAGCAGAATGGAGTTGCAGAAAGGTTCAATAGGACTGTGATGGAGAGAGCACGAAGTATGCTTAGTAGTGTTGGCTTGGAGGAGAAGTTCTGGGCTGAGGCTGTATCTACTGCATGCTATCTAATTAATCATTTTCCAAATTCTGCTCTTGTTGAGAAAACACCCTTGGAAGCGTGGTATGGTAAGAATCCCTCTCTTAGACATATTCGAGTATTTGGCTGTGAGGCATATGCATATGTGCCGGATGTGAAAAGATCTAAATTGGAGAAGGCTATCAAATGTATTTTTATTGGATATAGTGTTGTCATAAAGGGATACAAGCTTTGGAATCTTGATACTGAGAAGGTTTTGTACAACAAAAGCGTAATCTTTTGTGAGCTGAAGCCTTCTACCTTGGATCTGCAGTCAGAGACAAAGTCTGAAAACAATAAGGATGTAGTTGAAATTCCTCCTACACCTGAGAAAAAGGAATCAAAAATTCAAAATGTACCTGAAACTGAGGAGAGCTCGAGCAGTTCAGAAAGTTCGAAAGAAGAAGAACAACCTCAGCCTCAGTCACTGAGGAGGTCAACCCGAGAAAGAAAACAACTAGATAGGTATGGGTTCTCATTGATTGATTATACTTGTGCCTATGCTTTGATTTCTAGCACTGATGAGCCTAGGACTGTAAAAGAGGCAATTAAAATGTCTGATTCGAACTCTTGGTTGGAAGCCATGAACGAAGAGATGGCATCATTAGAGAAAAATGAAACTTGGAGTTTGGTGCCCTTGCCTGAAGGTAGAAAACCTGTGGGCTACAAATGGGTATTTAAGAAAAATATTGGTCTGGATGGCAATGTAGAAAAGTACAAGGCAAGACTGGTTGCAAAGGGTTATTCCCAGGTCGAGGGAATTGATTATGGGGAAATATTTTCTCCTGTAGCAAAGTTGACATCTATCAGATTTCTTTTGTCACTTGCAGCAGCATATGACTTAGAGGTAGAACAGATGGATGTAAAGACAACATTTCTTCATGGTGATATTGAAGAAGAAATCTATATGTCCCAGCCTGAGCACTTTGTTGAGAAAGGCAAAGAAAAACTAATATGCAAATTAAAGAAGTCTATGTATGGGTTAAAGCAGTCATCTAGAATGTGGTACCAGAAATTTGATACTTTTGTATTGTCTTTGGGATTTGTGAGATCAAAATATGATCACTGTGTATATTATAAAGTTGAAAGTGATCGAGTACTTGTTATTGCTCTCTATGTTGATGATATGTTGTTCATAAGCAATAGTAAGCTAATGATTTCTGATCTTAAGTCTCAGTTGTCTGCTAAGTTTGAAATGAAAGATCTTGGTGCAACAAGGTATATTATGGGGATAGAGATAACCAGGGATAGGAAGAATAGAAAACTATGGCTCAGTCAGAGTAAGTATATCAGGACTGTTCTTGAGAGATTCTGTATGAATGATTGCAAACAACTAGTTGTTCCAGTCTTGCAGGGAACGAAGCTATCTATTGAGGACTGTCCAAAATCTCCTACTGAGATGGAGGACATGACCAGTGTACCCTATGCTAGTGTAGTAGGCAGTCTCATGTATGCAATGGTCTTTATAAGGCCAGGCATTGCCCAAGCAGTGGGAGTTCTTAGTTGTTTTATGGCTAGTCCAGGATGAACACATTGGGATGTTGTGAAAAGAGTTTTCAAATATTTGAAGGGCACTTCAGATTTTGCTTTGTGTTACCATGACAACTTGGTTGAATCACAGAGGACTCTCAGTATTCGAGGCTATGTGGATTATGATTGGGCAGGGGACATTGACAACAGGAGGTCCACCAGTGGATACATTTTCATAATGAATGGTGGTGCAGTGAGTTGGATGAGCAAGCGGCAGGCTATAGTCACTTTGTCCACTACGGAGGCTGAATACATGGCAGCTACTCATGCTTGTAAAGAAGCAGTTTGGTTGAAACATTTGTGTTCTAACATTGGTTTTGATGCAGGGGAAATAACTATTTTTGTGACAGTCAGAGTGCAATTTGTCTGGCAAAGAACCCTACTTTCCATGCCAAGACGAAACATATTGATGTATAGTATCTCTTTGTACGAGATATGGTGGAGGATGGAAAGGTCAGTTTGGAAAAGGTTGATACTCTGGAGAATGTTACAGATTCATTGACGAAGCCAGTGAGCACATACAAGTTCAGGTGGTGTGCCAGTTCAATGGGCCTTAGTGCCCATGTTTTTCAGTAAGATATATTGTACTCTGGAGGTGCCTGTATGATCTTCGTCAAGTGGGAGATTGTTGGAAATATGCCTCAATCAATACACGCTGAAACCTCTTTAGAAGCCAAGTCGGTGTGATATTCTAAATGTTTGGCCGACTAAGCAGTTTGGAACATTATGTTTTGAACAGGTCGCTATGACCTAGTTTCTGTCTCGCTGAATGCTTTCACTGTGGAGCTATCGCTATGACAAGGAGTGTTCGGTATGACCTCTTAGCGCTCGGGAGACCTTTGGCCGAAAGGCCATTCAATCGTGAATCGGGGAGACTCATGGCGACCATGGGCTTCGAGATAGCCTATAGTGGCTCGGTGAGAAGTCCCAACGAACGGAGAAGTCTTGTCGACAAGAATACATAAGATGTCTTTGCCATAACATAAGGATCCCGGTGTGAGATCTTAGAGATAGATGAAAGTCATGCCGACGGGGACACACTCGGGAGTCATCGATGTGACACTAAGGTTTCGTTATGAAGTCTGGGCAATGTGTTTATGTTTCACTGATAGTATGTTACGTGTTATACTCTTCGGCGTATCTTGTGGTCTATCGGTAAGAAGTCTTACTGATGAACAAATGTCACACTGACGAAGGTTCAAAGGTTGGTCATCGGTGTAACACGATGGTTTCGATAAGAAGTCCCAGTGACTTTGGTGAGTCTTGCCGATGATGAAGAGTCTTCGAAATAGCTTAGAGATCTCAGAGTAAAGTCTTAGCGAAGGGCGATGTCTTGGCGACGATGAACACTTCGGGGTAACCTTTATGTCTCGGTATGAACTCTCGGCGAAGGTGTTAAGTCTTGCCGACTATTCTTTGGAGCTCGATATTATATATGACTTCTGTATAACCTTTGGTGACTTGTTATGATCTCCTAGCGAAAGCGATAGGTCTAGGCGACTGCTTGGTGACTCAGTGTAACACATGAAGCTCGATAGAACGTCTTGGCGATATCAGTAACTCTTGGCGACATTGGTATGAAGGATATGTGACATTGGCGAGACAATGTTAGTGTCTCACCGATATGCCAACACAGTGCGAATTCTGTTGACTGCGTAAGACTTTCTGATGTGGCATCTTGTGGACAAATAGGAGGAGCCAAATGTGAACCATTAGCAATTGGTTCGTTGTGATAGTTTTGTGAGGAAGTTCTACAGACAGAGTTTGACATGGATATACTCTGTGATTGCATATTGTGATCGGTTGGTTGGTTCGACAAATTGTTGAGTGATTGTATCAGTGGATGAATTCTATTCTGTGGACTGTAACGTGAAGGTTCCTGAAACAAATTGTACATGGTGAATGCTACTGTATAATGACACTAGAAAGATAAGTCTGGCATTTGTATGTAATCTCTGCTATTGTAATACAAAGTGATTTCTCTTGGTGTGGTGGGTTTTTCTCCCATAAGGGTTTTCCCATGTATATCTGGTGTTCATGTGTGATTATCAAATACTCTATTTTTGTTATCTGCTTCATAGTGCATCTTAATTGGACTGTAATTGTAAATTTTAAAGTGTATCTACATTCTTCCCTGAGGTATTGACGTTAAGAGAATTGTTTTCCACATCTAATTTTCCTTACAGATGCAAATAACCTGGATGAATGTGCATGCTTATATAAGCAATGCACAAGCAAACCCTACATGCAGATTTGACAAGATAGAGACAAGTGTTGTAATATCATGCAATGAGACAACTTGTCCTAAATTTAGTCCAATCTAATAATAATAATCAAATCAAACTAAAGATTAAGAAGCAACTCCTAATTTTAGCTCAAGTGAACTAAAGTAAAAAAGACTTTAATAATTAATTGGTGATTAATTAATTATCATATAGTGACTTATTTACTCCAACAAGAACTTTTTCAACCTTTAGCAGTTTAATGCTAGAGTTGTTGAAGCTTAGGAGATAAACTAAAAAAAATAAAAAGTGAGAATCTAGCATAGAATAATTAAGAAACCAAAATAGAAGAATAAATGATCTAGTAGAGAATAAGGAAAAAATTATTGAAGTTGGATTAATAGAAAAAAATGAGAGCAACATTAAGAAAAGTTAAAGAAGCATACGGTGAACAAAGTTACAAAACTATAGCTCAATTTTATTTTTTTTTGAGGTTTTACTATGTGGATTGAATATTTACTCAAAGATGTGTATTTGATCATGTAGAAGGTGTTAGGGAAATTTAGGCAGCTCAGAGAAATCTCCAAGAACAGTGGTGCCTTTGGTAACTTCAATTTTGATTAGATTACCTCAAAGACACAAACAACTATGTCCTCAAGTGGAAACAGACATAGTTTATTTCCCACATTAATCCTTCTGAGAGAAGCACATGTAAATTCAACATCATGGAATAAAAGATTCTAGAAGCAGAACCAACACAGATGAAAGATAAGACAAAAAACTAGAACACACAGATTTACGTGGGGAAAACCCTTTCGGGTAAAAACCCCACACTCCAAAGATTGAGCCATTGTATTATTTAGCAACTGAAGGTTACTATACAACTCAAGCTCATAACCTTTTCAGAGATTACATCTTGTTCATTCTAGATAGAATCTGGTAACCAACTCTCCCTTGTACATTTCCTGATCAACCTCTCAAACCAAATAATCTTTGTACTGTTGCAATACCCTCACACAATATACAGTACAGATCAACACGAGAGATCAACCATGGCATTCAATCCTTGATTAGGAGAGAATTCAGCAGCATAACCCTACCTCTCACTTCCTCTGTTTCGGCCTCATGGCCTCGGCCTTCCAGCCAGCCATTCGACCCTCACTCTATCGCTCACCTGTATCAAACAATCCCAACTGAGCATCATCTTCTATTCTAGGCTATATTCATTTCATTTTTGTCTGTCGAGCTTCCTCTCAGAACTGCCACAACGAACTATCTTCCAATAGTTCCCATACAACTCTTTTGATTGGCCACAGATGCCACATAGGATGGTCTTCACTCAGTCAAAAGGCTTCAATCTGTGTTGGCATGTCGGTGAGACACTAGAAGTGTCTCCCCGATGCCACAAAACTCGATTACACATTGTCGCCAAGAGTCGTCTCCATCACCAAGAGGTTCCACCGAGCTTACAAGTTACATCGACCTCAACATGCACATCAGTGAGACTATCGCTATTTGATGAGACATTACACTGAGCTCATAAGTCATTCTGAAGTGTTCCTTAGTTGCCAAGACTTTAGTTATTCGCTGAGAGATCATATCGATCCCTTTATGTTATACCGATGTCACTGTCGGAAAGACTTAGGCAAAGTTCATACCGAGCCCTCAAGTCATACCGACAATAGACTGCCTCATCGGTGAGACAATCACACTTCGCCAAGACATCATATCGATGCCTTTAAGTCATATCGATGTGTTCCACTGTCGGCGAGAGAATCAACCTTCGGCAAGACTTCTTACTGAGGCTTCCAAGTTATCCCGAAACCACTGCTCGCCAAGAGTCACACCAAACCGATGACCCCATGTACTGTTAGCGAGACTTCCGATATTCGATGAGACATCATATCGAAACAAGCCTTTCGGCCAAGGGTCTCCTCGATGTCTATGAGTGTTACATTGTCACCAAGACAATCCTTCATCACTAAGACTTCACACCGAGATCCTTAAGTTACTCTAAGTGTCCGTCGGTGAGACATATCACTATCGGTAAGACTTCTTACCGATCACCCAAGGGTTTCCCCGAAAGCTCCAACACTGTCACCAAGACATGCTACTTTCAGTAAGACTTCTCACCGAGGTGCCATAGGTTATCCCGATGACTTCAATACGTATCCCTGTCGGCAAGACCTTCCAATGTTGCTAGGACTTCTTCCCGAGTGTTGAAGTCACTCTGAAGCCCCCGGTCGCTATGAGTCTCCCCGAAGCCCGATTGAATGGCCTGTCGGCTAGAGATCTCCACACGGTGAGAGGTTACAATGACTGCTTTATGTCACAGCGATAGACTCCAAAGGGAAAGCGTTCGACAAGACTTCTGCAAGGTCATAGCGACTAGAATATTTCACAAGGTTCCCAAACTACCAGTCGGCCAGACCAAAGAAATGTCACACCAACTTTGCTCTTCTAGAGGTTCCAACCTGTGAGATTGAGGCAACAATTCCAATAGAAGGCATGACTATGTAGAGGACCAAGCTAGGGTGGTATTATGGCACATGAATGTGTGTTGCATTTATTTGCACTAGAATTTTGTCAAGATTCTTTGCAATATGATGTTTGGGAAAAAGGATGTGGATCATGGAGAAGTAGAATGAAGTTTTGATATAAGCACCACTTCAAAGAATGATAATCATGAGAAGAATTTGAGAAGAACATGGCATGCATGCACATTTGTTAAGTTCAAGAGTTGTGGAGGAATAAGAAAGTCAAGTCATTGTCAGTCATGTACATAATGGAAAAATATTGGATATTGAAGAAAATATATTGTATAACTATGTAATTATTATTTGCAAAGTACATTATATCTAGAACTAAGGGTATGTGTATCACAACAATTATACTTCATGGTGGAATAGAAAAAAGATGTGTAACTTTGATTTCAAATTTATTTTATTTTGATTTAATATCTTTTGGATAACATTTAATCATCCTTCCATACAATATGAATATGTTCTTTTTGGAGCTCTCATACTTCAAAACCAAATAGTTTTATCGGCTCTATACTTAATAAATAGGCAACAAAAAATCATGGAGTGAAATTGGAAGATACTTCAATGAATCATTTTGTTGAATCTCATGTTCTAACTCATCCTCATAATCCAAAAAAAGTCTTCTCCTGTTAGTTTTCTTAGCTTTGGCTAAACTATGTTTGTCTTGTATATCTTCTTCGCTCTCATCATTTTCATCACTAAGAAAATTGTCAATTCTTGATTTTTGCCTACTTGATGCAACCTTGAGACCAAGCTGCTTAAGTTTACAAGAAATTTGGACTATTGAAAACTTTATGTTTGGGTCAAGTGCTTGTGCAATCATAAAGCTACATATTATATTTTCTTTATACCTGCACAAAGCCAAATATATTATATTTTCTTTATACTTGCACAAAGCCAAATATATTATATTTTCTTTATACCTGCACAAAGCCAAATATGATATATCTTACAAAGCATAGTGATAAAGTAAGAGTTACATTTAGATAAAGTAACCATTAATCCAGGTGACATTAAATATTCTCCAAGGAGAATAATTTGAGCTAAACAAGACTTACACAAGCAGACAATATTAAAATGATTAATAATCTACCACTATCATCATTGTCATAATTAAATCCTTATTTGTGACACATTCATTGCTTATAACACTTAATCGTAGCTACTTTTTTGGTGCATATTTTCAAACTAGATTATGTATGAATTATAACAAAAAAGAATTGTACATGAAGCAAATAGTCTGAAATTTTAGATTAAGTATCTATAATTCCTCCCATGCACTATAACCTAATATTTTGCTACATTCAAAGTTTTATCCCAACATGTTTAGGAGCTATATAGATGATTGAGTACCTAATGAAGTATTTAGAAGCAAGATCTTTCAGGAAATTCAATGGCATACATGACAAGATTAAAATTTTTGGGGTATAACCTTCCTTCACAAATGACACAAAAGGTCACCTTGTGAATGAATTCATTCTCTACTTGACTAGAGAATCATATTTCTTTCTCTATCCTGTTCATAATATAACCCCAAAAAATAAGTATATTATATCCATTTTATTTTATTTAACCTACATTCCTTTCTAATTATAACAATATCCTTTCAACTATGTTTTGCTCTACTTGACTATCACTAGAAGAAAAGGAAAAGGCCTAAATGATTTTGGTAGAGTAAATGCTCCTTAGATATGACATGTAAGGAGGAAGTGAGTGCTTTGTGGTGCATTCCATTGGGGTTTGTTTCTTAAAGTTCAAAAAAAAGAAAAAGAATATGATGCAACACCTTAGCTCAATGAAGAATGATAAAGTAACCATGGGTCTCGTAATACAAATTGGTGCAAGACATTTCCTAATCTCAAATCTGCTACTTGCTAAATAATATTAATTGTAATTGACATATTGTATATATATTAATTACTAAAATATAACATTTATAAAATTATTTTATATTACATAAACTTAATTAAATAATAATAAAAATATCATCAACATATAATATAAATATGACATAAAATAAAATAAATATAATATTTAATATAATTTTTTTTTTATATATAATTATTATGACTTTTTCTTCCATGATAAGAGTATAGAAGAAGTTTATCCATTCCAAAAAAAAGGGAATTTTTTTTGCAATAATTTCAGATATTGTATCAATGTAATGAAATATAAAAGAAATATAATATAATTTATAATATTATATAAATAAAATAATAATAAAATGTTAATTAGTAAAACATTTTATTAATAAAAATATTTTAAATTATTAAAATAATAATAATATAAATATAATAAAGATATAAAATAATTCACTTTAATAATCAATACCAACCTTGATTATTAATAAATTTTCAATGTCACAAAGGTACCTATCTGTAAAAAACATTAACTTAACAACCTCATATTTTATATACAAAAAGGGGTATTCAACATTTTTATGGTCAAGAATATGCAATATTTTTGTTGGAAACTACTCTTATATTAGTGCAAGTTGGAAATAGTCTTTTGTATTAAGGGATTGTGTCATTACAGGGGTTGTACATATAATAGGATTGTGCTTCACAAATCATTAGTTTTTTGCACTATTCAAGGCAAGTGAACAATTCTTTTCATTAATATATACCCCTAGTTGGAACAGTTTTATAACAAACTAATTCCTTCCATAAGTTTTAGATTGATCTCAAGAGATTGTTCCTTTGGGATCATAGGGTGGATTTAAAATGCTTCTCCATGAGTGTCAGAAGTAATGTAACCTTTCAAAGGGAGAGATTTGAATAACTAACATTAAAACACATGAAAGTCTTGTCATAAAGTGGTTGAATATATCTTTTTTGGGGAAGAACCAAGGTAACTATTGTTATCCAAATATTTTCACACAATAATTCATCTAGGTAGTATTAGAATAATATTGTTTTATCTGAATATAGGTTGTGATCTATTTCAAGCTTGGAAATAACTTGGAAACTATATTGGGACCTTGATGGTCCCAAAAAAGTTTTTGAATAGACTAGAAAGGGTGTTCTTTTACATTTATTTTGAGGAAAAGATGTCAATTCTTAAGATGTTGCTACATCAAAAAATGTTAATACTTTGTTTTCTAGATCAAGAGAATGCTTCAATATGAAAATAAAAGAACTTTGTTGTACTTCTCTCTCTAATGTTCGCCTATTATAAAGCAATATAATATTCATGTATTTGGAAAAGAAAAAAAGTATTTTTAGCTTAATACTAGAAAAAACTAGTTGGACAGTAAGAGCAAATCCACTTTATTCTTGACAAAAAAAAATCTTTTGTTAACAATAAAATATATTATATTATTTTGGTCAAACACAATAAAAAAAAATATTGTGAAAAGGAATATGGGTCATTAGAGATGGCACTAAAGATATGCAAATCCCATTAGCCCTTATGCAAACAAATCTCCAAATTGAAACAAAAAGACCTTTAAAAAATTTATGCTAGAAATGCTAAAAAAAACACTAGTTTGTAACAAATTGTTAACATAATATTTAAAATTTTGACCTACATTGATAGACTTGTTAGTAGATTGCAGGAATGCTCAATCATGTTTGAACTTTCAACAGAAGCAAAAATTCCTAGAACAAGTATGCTTCAGTGTAGAAATGGAAACCTAAGAGACAAACCATATACACAACCCATGATCTCCATGATATTCTACTAAAGGAAGGTGCAGAAGCATGTCATACCACATTTTGATCTTTTAGTAATGCTTCAATAACATAACACTAAAATTATTGCAAACACCACCACTAAAAACAATTGTAACTCTAGCATTAACCCTCACCCCAACCCTAAATCCAACACTAATTATAAGTTTGAACATAAACATAACCTTAACTAAACACTATGTACTATAATAATAACCCTTACTCTAACCCTATTTGATCACCAATCTTAACTCTAACCATAACCCAAATCTAATCATAACCCTAACCCTAACCCTTATTAAATCCTAACTCAAATCAAACCCTAACCATTAATTGTAATTCAAAAGTAGACCTTATTTTGTTTAAATTTTAATCCTAAATAAGCACAATAATTAATAATATAATAATAATATAATATAATAAATTGGTATATAAATTGTGTCAAGATAGATTTGATTAGGGATACATTTTAATTTCTAAATCAATAATAAAATATACTAATTTAATTGAACCCTAATGTAATATTTTATTATAAATATATTTATTTATTAATTATAAAATAAGCCAATAAGAATTTTCTAATTTATATATTTAAATAAATAAACAATTACAATAATTACACTTACTCTAAATATAATATATAATAATTAATATTATAATAATTAATTATTATAAAAATTACTAATAATATATTATTAATAATTATAGATATATTACATTATTAGTTAATATCTAATATATTAATACATATTTAATAATAATTCTCAAATATATTATTATTTATTATATAAATATATATTTTTTAATGGGTAACGTAAGATTTGTATTAATTTTCAAAAAGAGTTTACAAGATTCGAGCCCTTGACTGTGGGTAGTATAGAACAAGACCTTGCATTGCTACACTAGTTGCAACCAATAAATTACCAAAACGGCCACCAAACTGACCAAATTGACCGAAACCACCAACCCCCCAGACAACTATATTGACATTAAACTAAACTAAAACACTATGCCATACCAGGCCCAAACCAAACATATAACAAAACCAACATGACTAGAAAACCATAAACCACTACCCCATTACTAGACATTCTTTTGTGCGAATACACAAAATTTGTGCTTCCATGTTGAGCCTGACATAGCAACCAAATGACATTTTTTCTTCAAAAATTATGCGCTCGCACTAGCTGGCCTTTGATGTTCCACCAAAGCCATACCTCTAACATCCAGAAGGAAAGGGTAGAATTTCACCAGTGCATCTGGGTCCTCCAACAACCTGAGATCACAAGGCCAAGGGATGGCCTTTCCCCAAAGAATCTGATGCTAGAGTTTTCTCTAGGCCCACCAACAAATCCACCCTAAAAAGATGCTTCATAATCACCCTTGCATCCGCCTTCAAAACCCCAACATCCAGAAGACCAGCCAGAACACATGAAGAAATGCATGATTTCAATCGATAACCTTTTGCTTCTACCATGAAACCCTTGCTGACCACACATTTCACCATTGTAAAAGTTAAATAATCTGGACAACGAATTACCCGACTAAGACGAAGCGAGGAAATTGAGCCAAGAAAGGTCACCTGCCTCTTTGAGCTCCTCAACTGAATAGGAGTAACCATTTCTCCCATCTCCAATTCTGACATCGAGACTAGGAGAATGAAATGTCCCATAACCACCCACACCTTACCTCAAAAGCCAGAGGAGATGGCAAAAAAAACCAATGCTTAATGACCTAGGAAAACCATCCCATAACCATAAATGATGACCAGGTGGCGAGCTGTAGTAATGTAGGAAGCCGACAACAAGACTTGAAAAGATTGCTCACATGAGCAAATAAATGATGAAATCAACCTCCTAAGGAAGCCTCCAGAAATGCCAACGAAGATCACATGCCCCAATCCACATCGCTCGCCGATGTGTCTGCCACGTCCACGATTCACTTGTGGAGTGGCACCCACCCAGCTTCCCACATTTATTAAATAAATATATTATTAATATTAATATATAAAATTTTACTATTATCTCAATAATATTATATTATTAATAGAAATGAAATTATGAAAAAGGAAAAAATTGAAAAAGATATATTTTGATGTTATTTATATATGTATACCTTGGAATTTCCTACCGCTCTAAGTGTGCAAAATAACTAAGAAACATGAAAGACAAAACACCAAGGACACCTCAAGATTAGCCAAAAGAGAGTTACAACGAAAAGGAATGCAAATAAAATGAAACACAAACACTTTTACCTCCCTTGTTGTTGAAACTTCTTTGATTGGCCCTTGCTTGGATTGGTTGTGTGCTCCTTAGATGATTGTTTGAATGTCTATAATGCAAGCTTCAATATGCAAAATGATGGATAAAGATGGTTGAATGATTGAAAAAGGCTTGGACAGCATGTAGTTATGAGAGTGCAAAGTGTTGAGAATGCAAAATGACAGCATAAGGGTGCAAGATAGCTAAGTGTTGTGGAAATGCCCTTGAGGAGGGGGTATTTATAGGAGAATTTGAATTCTCTAGAGAATTCAAGGGTCAAGATTGCTCCAACAAGGTCAAGATGAAGGGCTATGGTGGGTTGAGAACCCACAAGCCCTCACATCTTGACATGTGGAGGGTGAAGTGGACAAGGGAATGTGAGGTGGAGATGAGTTGTCAAGAAGGTACATGAGGTGGAAAAGGACATGCACCTTGGGGAGGAGAGGATTTCCACAAAAAGGGATTTCTTGTCCCCAAGTGGGAGTGAAAGGGACATTTGAGGAATTTTGGAATTCCTCAAAAATCTACATGGGAAAAGGAAAGGTGGTTGGGGATATAAATGTGAATTAAAAATTCACATTCATAGGATAATCTAGAGGATAAAAGGTGGGCTCCAAAAAGGTGGGACTTGGTCACATGTGGAGATTGTGACAAGTCTAAGGTTGGTCACATGTGGAGATTGTGACAAGTCCAAGGTTCTAGAAGCCTTGGAAGGATGGAATGTGAATTAAAAATTCACATATAAAGGAGGGGAATCTAGAGCAAATAAATGTGAATTAAAAATTCACATAGGAGAGAGGGTTAACATCAAAAAGGAAAAATGGAAGAATTGACCAAAAAGAGGTGCTAAATTTAGTTAATGATTTTGGTTAAGGTTGTGCAAATATTGGATTAGGCTAATTAACAGAAGGTTAGAGGCAAGTGGCAAATGTTGGAGGATGTGACAAGGAGAGAGAAAGTGAGGAATTTTTAAATTGATTTTTAAATCAAAAGGAGGACAAGTGACTAAATTAAATAAATTAGTGTATTTATTTAATTTAGAGAGGAATAAGGGAAAAGACAGTATTAATTATTAAATTAAATACTTTATGGGACAAAGGGTGTAATATTAATTTAATAAATTAATATTAATATGATAGACGTGACTGCAACAAATTTAATCATATGGAAGTGATTAAATTTAGGTGTCTACAATATAAATTATCTAATAAGATAGATAGACTAATTATAACCATTTAACTCCTTAATATATATATCCTGAAATATCATAGATAATATATTTAGTTGTTGGCCCAACTATCACATAAAGAGTTACAATGAAAATTTTAAATGAAATATCATAGATGATAGATTTTATTTCGTACAATACTTTTCAATATATTTTTATACTCATTTTGCTTTGAGTAAACCGCTAATAACATAAACAATTTGGCATGCTAGCCATACTTATATTGGATTCTTCCCTTTCTAATCATCTTCTCTTAAATGGCTCACGAGATTTAAAATAGTTATACCTTCTTGTTTGATAGCCTACTATAGTACCCCCTCCAAGTTTATAGTCACTAGTTGGGGCATTAGTGGAAAAGATAGCAATTTAGAAAATGGTTAGTGGTTCCATGCTTGAACCCACTTCGACTAGATGATTGTTGTGCTCAATTTGTCTAAAAATCAAAGAACTAAATTGTCCTACTAATATTTAGTAGGAACTTCATAGCAACACAACCTTGTTTTATATAGAGAAGGGGATTTGATGTTGGTGGAGCATATTTTGTGTGACTATTCCATGTCATCCAAATATATGTCAGAGAAATCCACATCACCTTCACGAAGTGTCTATGAGTTTCCTACTCAATAATCTTCTTCCCTCTCATTTTTTTGCATGTTTTTCGACATGCATGGCTTGATTTTAGCAAGAGATAAAATTCAAGGTGTTTTGTGGCATGGACTAAGGGTGGATGCATGTTCAAGGCTTACTTGTTCACCACCACGTCAATACAAAACAGTGAATGCACATTTAGCTCGTCATTCCTATCTGCTAGTAAATTCATTGCAATTAGATTAGATTCACAATGCAATTAGATTAGGACGCTTTTAGTCCTTTGCATCACCATTATTAGAGGACCTCATTTCCTTCTGGCATGCATAATGGGATGTTCCATGGAGCACTTTGGCTTTGTTGTTGGTGAGTTTGGGAGCCACAGATTCTTCATCATTTGACTAACTCATTATATTTTTCAACACATTCATCATAAAAGGAAAATATTTTTCAATGCTCGTGGTAGATTTTGTGGATGCAAACAAAGGTGAGGTTGTCTTCCAATCTCAACAAGGCAATGATCATGTAAAATTTTCATTACATTTGTTATTTCTATCTAATTTAATTGGTTTCAAATTGGTTTTAAATTTTTTAGTGATTTCATAGGTATTTAAAGGGGTTTTGTTTTTTATTTTTAACTAAATATATGGCTCCATGATACCTCCCACTCTACAAACCATAAAATAACATAAACCCAATGTGAAACACATTGAAATAAATAATCTATATATACATGCAATGACTCCATTATACCTTCCACTCTGCATGTCTGTCATAAAAAATATATTAAATCCAGTTTGAAACCAATTGAAATTATATATATATGGCTTTCAACAATAAGATGAATTGGATAAGGGTTATAAATGCTTCTATTATAATGATGTTTCAAATTATATATATAGGGTTATATACTTGAAACATAATTATAATATATTTTTTATAATAGTTACAAATATTTATATTATAATTATGTTTGAAGTTGTATACTAACTAATGAAATGCTAGAGGAAGAAAACTCAACCACTCAATCTCATTTATTTAGACTCAAACAAATTAGGACTCATTTTCCTTCACAAACCATTGATTTTAACCACTAAATCATGCAATCAGAGTTCCAATATTTTTCCAATCTCTCAAACACCTTGGAATTCATATGTTACCAAACTTAAGCCATATAAACCACTAACTAATGGCATTTCAATGAACAAAACCCCAAACTCTGCAAACATAGTCCAAATCAACAATTAGGCCCCGTTAGGCCACCTACACAAGACAACTTCAAACTCCAAGCTCAAACCTCATTACCAAAGTCTCATACATGCCTAAAAATACCTGCACAACATGATTAGGTCATCTTCAAAACTTAACTCATTGTACTTCAATGAGCACCTACTCAAAACCTTCATCTTTGATTCCTAGGAATTAACTGTCACAAATCTGTCAGGCTAGATCAGTGCACAAATGATCACAAAACCTTAAATCCATCAATCCTTAACTAAAAAAGGATGAAAATACACCTTTACAACCATTCTCAATCACTGTACCCAAGTAGAGTGTCCATTTCAACAAAAAAATACAAAGAAATCCATTTTACTTTACCATTGACTTCTAGTCTAAATCTTTAAAACATGAAAGAGAATACAAAAACAAGCCTTCTTACCAAAAATGAGCATTTTCCACCAGTCAAAACATGAGAAAAGAAATTTTCTTTAACATTGTTTACCCTTATTCAAGGTTTTGCTTGTTTTTAGAAAATAAGCCATATTTTGATCAAATTTGCATGGTTTTGAATGAAACAAGAAGGAAAATGTAGCAGACTCATAAATCAATCATTTCCAATGATTGTCCCTCCAAAATAAGACTTTACTTGGTCGTGCAGTGCTCTCCAAAACCAAATTACCAATCAAAATCAAGAAAACTCAGAGTTTTATTCATGTTTTTCTTTACAATACAAAAATCCTCACTTGCCTCGACCCATGTGAGGCTTATTAATACATTTAATATTCAACAACTCCCTCCAAAACTGACTAACTGCCCTCCAACTTCCACATGACTGTTGAGTTCCTAGAATTTTGCATTTTTGTAATTACAACTTGACAACTTTTGTCAATTTCACCATTTTTGCACTTTTGAACCCCTAAACATTCTAAACACTTCTAAAATGACCTAATACATTTTTTGATGATCAAATATGACCTTATTCATCCTAAGCCAAGATTTGACACTCTAAACCCTTCAAAAACCTCATTTACACATTTTGCTCTCTTGAGCATTATTGACAACATTGCAACATTGTTTTACAAAAATCAACACCAAATACAATTCTAATGGTCTTTTTAAACCTTATTGATTCACTTCATGACCTTAAACTCCTAGATCAACCCATGACTCAATATTTTGATCAAATTTAGATGAAACTAATTGGGTGCTCCTGCACCACTAACATCCATATCTTTACTAAATATATATAAATTACATCGAGAGATATCATTATTTCAATATCTTTCTAATAAATCTTTAAAAATATTTTATTATTTTATTATTTGAATTTTTTTAAATAAGCCATTTTCATTGATGATGTCAAAAATATAAAAATCAAAACATTAATCGTCATGATTTATTCTTTTTATGTACACTTTTTATTATTGATTTTATGAACACGGACTACCAAACCCCATTATTGTAAGTGATAAGCATCTCTCAGCATAATAACCCTATATATATGGGTGTTTGTGCGCAATATGTGACTCCATGATACTTCTCAATTTGCATGCCATAAAAAAATAAATTAAACCCAATTTGTAAAATGATTTTGAATTAGTTTTTTTTATTTTTATGTCATGCATATATATTCAATTTGAAAAAGGGTTATAAATATTTATATTATAATGGTCTTTCAAGTTATATATAACCCTTAATATATATACATATACATATACTTATATATAACATTTAATTGATATATACATAAAAGATATATTTTAATTATAATGAGATTTCAAATTATATAGAACCTTTAATGTGTATATACATGTATATATATATGCATATATATGTATATATGTATACATATATACATGTATCCACACACACACACATTTATAACTTGAAACAACATTATAACAAAAATATTTACTAGCAATTGCACCTTGGTGTGCAATGGGTACGTTGAAAGCGTGGAAATCCAATTAGGAAAAAAATTGGTGTAGTTTTTGCATACGTTTGTATAGAATGCAAGGTCAATTGGTATGCCATTTAGAAAATGATGTTGGTTGTACAATAAAGGTCTCAATGGAGAAGTTTTAGCTTCAAATAAATTATGCATCCACTTATAGGGATCTAAATATGACCAAAACAAAACCTCTGAGTCAAAAAGATAATCAGGCTTCATTACCAAGAGAGTCCTGCTATGTTTTCAATAAGGACAGAGAGAGATATATAGTAATAAAAAGAGGGAGAGATAGAGAGGGGAAGAGCATGTGAGAGAGAGGGGGTTAAGGAGATAGAGAGAGGTGGAGATGGACATGGAAATGGATGTGGAGAAGGAGAGGGGTATGGAGAGGAGAGAGATGAAGAGAGAGAGGAGAGGGAGATAGAAAGATAAAGATAGAAATGGAAAGTAATATATAGAGAGAAGTAGAGAGAGGGAGAGATAATGGGATAGGTATAGAGAGAGGGAGAGAGAGGATGGAGATAAATAAACAATGAGACAGAGAGAGGTAGAGAGCTTGATAAAGAGAGAGACAGGGAGATAGACAGCAAGAGATTAAGAGATATAGAGGGAGAGGGAGAGAGAGATATAGAGATGTATATAGATGGAAAGATATTTGAGTGATAGAGAGATATAAGGAGATATAGAGAGAGGGAGAGAGGGGAAAGAGAGAAAAATAAAGAGAAGTAGAGGTAGATGAATAGCGATAGAGAGAGGAAGAGAAATAAGGAGAGACATAGAGGGAGAGAGATATATGGGAAGAGAAAGAGATAGATATAGATATATAGTAAGAGAAATGGGAGGGAGGTAGATATAAAGAGATAGATAGGGGGATAGGGAGAGAGTGAGGGAGGGAGGGATGTGGATAGAAATAGAGAGAGAAGAGAGAAGTAAAGAGATATAGAAAGAGGGATTTATAAGGAGAGGGGGAGAGAGAAAGAGATAGGGATATAAAGAGGGAGGGATGGGAATATAGATATAGGCGGTGCAAGAATAAGAGATAACAAATATTATAGAGATAAGTGATAAAGAGAGGAAGAAAGATAGAGATAGAAATAGAGATAGAGATAGAGATAGAGATAGAGATAGATATAGATATAGAGATAGGGAGGAAGAAATAGGGAGTGTGTGTGTGTGTATGTGTGTGTGAGAGAGATATATATAGAGATAGAGATACAAAGGGAAATATATGTGTGTGTGTGTGTGTGGAGAGAGAGAGATGCATATATTGAGAAAGTTAAGGGAAGATAGATATGCAAGAAGAGGTAAGGAGAAAGAGATAGAGAGGAAGATAAAGATATAGATGGAGATGGAGATATGAATTAATATATGAAGAGGGAGAGAGAAGGAGAGAGAAGGAGAGAGGGAGAGAGAGGGAGAGGTGGAAGGAGAGAAGAGGGAGAGGGATAAATAGAGATAAAGAGGTAGAGACAAAGAGAGAATGAGAGGGGAAATGAAGGGATAGAAAGTAAAGATATGGAGTAATATTTAGAGAGAGGTACAGGGAGAACGAGGAAAGAGGAGAGAGAGGAGGGAGACAAATAGGGATATATAAAGAGATTAAGGGAGAGAGATATAGGGAGAGGGAAAGAGAGAGGTGAAAGGAAAGAAAGATATAAGGGAAGGTAAATATATAGAGATATAGGGGAGAGAGAGGAAGAGAGATTGAGAGATAATGAGAAAAATAGAGATAGAGAGGGAGACGAATATATAGAGAGCTCTCTATAAGTATGTCCTATCTCACCTCTCTCTCTATATCTCTTTCTTTCTCTTTTTTCTCCCTTTGCCTCTCTATCTCTTATCTATATCTCCCTCTCCCTTCTCTCTTCTTGTCTCTTTTTTATTGATCTATTTTCCTCAAGTATGCACAATGGGTACACTAAAGAGGTCTTAAAGGTGAATTGTCATATCCTTAATCAAATGGCATGATACCTTGAGCATAAATCCATAGGGACACATGCCATCTTTGGATTGTTGGCACAAAATGACTAATCAAAAGTTTGCTTCTCTCTCTCAAACTTTTAATTTAGATTTTAAATTTTAAATTTATTTTATTATATAAATTAAGATTTAAAATATATTTATTTATAATAATTAAAATTATAATAAGATAATTAATTCTAAATTAAATTAATTATAATAATTAATTATTTTAAACTTTAAATTTATTTTATTATAGAAATTAACATTATAATAATTTTTTTTAGATAATTACTTATTTTTAGGTTCCTGCAATCTCCCACTCTTGCAATTCAAATTTTCCGTCCATGTTTGTAGGTTTTGGGGAGGACTCTGCCTCCCCTCAGCCTGACCGCCCTCCCGATACGGAAAAGATTCGCATCCCTCATGTTTTTGTTGTGACACATAGGGATGCGGGGTTCGTGTTGAGTGTGTCCAAACCACAAATGATGATTCCCACCGATGGGGACAATGGCAATATTAACAAAGATGACTTCTCCAAGGCTAACTAGAAGAGTGCCCTTATTGGGACTAGCAATAATGATTTTGAGTCCATCATCCTCAACATTGTTCAATCTGAAGAGGGAACCAAGATCTACTTACTGGACATAATCATGGACAGGGTTGCCTCCTCGCTGCATCTAGCACTGGTGGGGAGATTCTTTACTTTTAGGCCCACCATTGACATGGTCCAGATATGGGCTAATGGTTGTTGGAAGCTGAAAGGCAGTGTGATTGTCTCCGCTATGCCTGGAGGTTTATTCCTCTTCTGAGAAGGACTTGATCTATGTGCTTATGGGTTCATGGTCTTATGGAAAACATTTTTAGCTTTGGCCAAATGGAAATCGGGCTTCGATCCGTCTACAGAACTTAATTGAATGGCTCATGTGTGGGTTCGCATGCCTGGCCTCCCACTGGAATTTTAGGATGAACAGATCTTCTGTTGGATTGGTAACTCCTTTGGTAGTTGTGTCTCTGTGGATGTGGTCACTCTAAATCCAAGTTAGTTTTTGCTTGGTTTTGTGTTAATGTAGCCATTAACAAGACTCTCCCCAACTTTATAACTCTAAAATCTAAATGGGGAAAATGGACCCAAGCCCTTGTTAATGAAAAAGCCACTTTGTTCTATCAAGAATGTGGGAGATAGGGGCATGTTATTGCGGACTGCAAAGCCCCGACGCTAAAGGAACCCTTGTTGAAAGGGAAAAAACCATCCCTTTCATCTGGGGAGGGGGAAATATAGAAGATCCCCAGTTCTAGTGATGCTCTGGAGAACACCAACTCCAATGAGATGGATGATTATCCGTTTACTAAAGGTCTGTATGAGATGATGAAATCCCTTGGCCATGGGGTTTAGGAGAATACTATTGGGGAGGAATAGGGGAAGTCCCCTGGCTTCTTAGAGGAAGGTGAAATCTCCCCACTAAGGGATTTGGGTCTTTCTCCTCATGGTTTGGATTTGAGGGCGGAGTGTAAGACTGTTGTTTCTCCTTTGTCCTCTGTGCGCATGGACATAGGGAACACAAATAATGCTAATGTTGCTGCTAACCAACCTCATGGTGTGGCTGGGGAGAAAACTGTTGTCACTATTCAACAACACTTGGAGATAAGGATAGCTACCCCTACAAAGCACATGAAAGAGAATGACACCTCGTGCATTTACTCTTCTCAACCAACTGGTGTGGATGACCTAGCTGGGGAAGTCACTGAATCTGTGATTCTCACTCTAGACTCTAAGCCCTCTACCTCTAAATCTCAATTGGATGGGGTTAACAATGAAGACTGGAAGACTCAAAAGAGGAAAACAAGAACTAAGAAAGTTGATGTGGGGACTAATAACAGAGTTGGAAGGCCCCCAGAGAGACTGTCAAGGCACAAAGCTACAACAAGGGAAATTTCTAATGGACGACAGTCAACCCTGGACTCAACCCATAATAACAGAAAATGAAGTTCCTCTCATGGAACATGAGGGGGCTGAATAGTCCCCAAAAACAATTTGCTCTCAGGCAATACATTATGGATCTTAAAATTGATGACCTCCTTCTACAGGAAGTTAAGATGACTTATTAGAATTTCTCCTCAATAGCTAATAAAATCTGGTTGGGTTCCTCCTTCTTCTATAGAGAAGCGGATGGAGCCTCTGGAGGCATTACTACTATGTGGAATCCTGTAAAGATTGATGGGGAAGCCTATGCATTTTCCCATATTTACCTCACTGTGACCCTTAGAGCTGATAATTACACTTGAAATCTGTTTAATATCTATGCCCGAATACTTGTGGAGGAAGGAAAAGTATGTGGGAAGAAGTCTTATCTTTAATTCTTGAAGATAAAAATTCCTTGTATATGGTGGCTAGTGACTTTAACTCCCCTTTGTTCCCTTCAGAGAAACTTGGTGGCCTAATGGACTACAATGACAACATGAGAGACTTCTCAAAATTCATCAACAGGTCTAGCTTGTTTGAATTAGAACTACAGGGTAATCCTTTCACTTGGTCTAACAATTAGAAAGGTAACCACCTTATTCAGGTTTGTTTAGATAGAGTGATGGTCTCTATTGGTTGGGATTTGGGGTGCAATGCTTCTCTTAGTGCCCTCCCTAGGACTATTTCTGATCATAGCCCAATTCTTCTCCAATGCTTGAATAAGCCTTTCTTTGGCCCTCACCCCTTTAGATTTGAGATTATGTTGATGACACATCCAGATTTAAGAAATTGCATAAAAAATTGGTGGAGCCATATGGTCCAAGGGTCAGCTATGTACAAAATCTTCCAAAAACTTGATCTCATTAAAAAGGAAGTTAGAGGGTGGTCCAAATCTACCTTTGGTGACATTTTTAAGTAGAAAAGGGAGATTGAGATTAAGCTTGACAACATCCAAAATCTAATGGCCAAGGGTAATCTTCTACAATCATTGCATGAAGAAGAGGAAGTTTGGAGGAGGAAGTGGAAAGATAATTTAAGAAAAGAAGAAATATATTGGAAGCAGAGGTCTAGAGTGCAATGGCTGAAGGAGGGTGACAGGAATTCAAATTTTTTCCACAAGACAACTAGCAGACACAAGAAAAGAAACACCATCTTATGAATGAAGTTAATCAAGAGGTTACTGATGAAGATAAAATTGGTGAAATAGTTGAACGCTATTTTAGACATATATACTTGGATAATGGCAGTTTCCTCTCCACTGACGTGCATGACAGACTTTTGAGTTAGCTCCCAACTGTTGTTAGTGTAGAGGACAATTTGCAACTCTTAGCCCCTATTTCAGAGGATGAAGTTAAGATGGCAATGTTTGCTAGGGGTGCCTATAAGGCCCTCGGGTCAAATGGCTTTCCTCCGGCTTTCTTTCAGGAATACTGGGGCATTGTTAGCTATGACTTGACCATGGTAGCCAGAGACTTTTTCAGAACTGGTAAGTTGCTGAAAAAGTTGAATAATACCTACATTGTATTAGTCCCCAAAATTCAGGACCCGAAGTGTATGGCTGACTTCAGACCTATAAGTCTATGCAACATTGCCTACAAGATTTTCTCTAAAATCTTGGTCAACCGACTAAAGACACTTCTGGACAAGATTATCAGTAGATGCCAAAATGGATTCGTCCTAGGAAGACAAATCCTTGATGCTACTATTATGACCCATGAGATTATCCACTCTATGGAAAAAAGTAGGAATCGAGGTATGACTTTCAAGTTGGACATTTCTAAGGCATATGATAGAGTCAGATGGAAATTTCTTTACTTGGTTTTATCTAAATTTGGCTTCAACGATAATTTAATTGGGATTTTCAGGGAATGTGTTGAGTCGGTCCACTATTCTATACTAGTCAATGGGATTCCTTATTCTTTAAAGTTGGAAAAGGCATCAAGCAAGGTGATCCTTTATCACCCTATCTTTTCATTATGGTTGCTGAAGTACACAATGGTAGTTCAATTTGCCTCTACTCTACCCCCCTCGGTTCTACAACAATTTGTGGATGACACTTTCCTTCTTCAGTTTGTAGGGAATGGAAAGGACTCCTTCATGACTATGCTAATGCTCCCTGCATCAATTATCAAAAAAGTAGTATCTATTTATTTAACACCAAGGTGGATTTGCAAGCTAAGATCTTGTCTATCCTGGGCTGTCAAAGTGCTTCTTTGTTGGGAACTTGCCTTGGATTCCCCCTCACTGTGAAGGAGGTTACTCCAGTTTTTTGGAATAATATTTTGGAGAGGATGCACTCTTGTGGGCTAGAAGGGTAAGCTCCTTAGTAGTGCTGGTAAATTGCAATTGCTCTCAACCTCTCTCCAAGGGATCCATGTCTATTTCCTCTCTTTTTAAAATTATGAGCTCCATGGCAGAGAAACTAGAAAGAATCCAAAGGACCTTCATGTGGAATGGTGTTGAAGATAAAAAAAGATTGGCTCTTGTCAATTGGGACACTGTTTGCCATCCTAAATGTCAAGGGGGTCTAGGTATTAGAAAGTTAAGTAATTTAAACAAAGCCCTCATTTCCAAAATAGGTTGGAATCTAGTGGTTGGAAAAGTTGACTGGTGCAAAATTATGAGGGCTAAGTATCTAAACCATGGATGATTTTCCAAGGCCCTTGACTTGAATGGTCTTCCCACTAGGTCAAAGATATGGAATAGTATCCTCAAATGTAGATCGCTTATTAAGGAAGGCCTTAAATGGAAAATTGGCAATGGGAGATTAATAAGATTTTGGGAGGACTGATGGATTGGGGACAAACCCCTCATTGACAACAGTTTCAATATACTAAGGGAGCGGGCTATGCCCTTCTTTGGAACTTATATTGTTGATTATATTACCCCTAGAGGTAAATGGGAAAACCTTGATCAAAGTTTCTTAGACAGGCCTAACCTTCTGGCTAAGGTTGTTGAGCTTCAATCCTTAATAAATAAAGTGAGACTTCCTCTTTTTCCTAAGGAGGACAAGTTATTTTGCATGAAAAACCACACATGGGCCTTTTCAGTGAAGACTGCTTACTATATGCTATTAAATTTTGATGGTGATGAAAATTGTTGGAAGCAGGTTTGGAATCCACAACTCATCCCAAAGATTAACTTCTTTTGGTGGGATTCTATTCATGGTAAAATTTTTAATTTGGACAACCTTGTCAAAAGGGGTTTTCAACTTCCCAATAGGTGTACTCTTTGTAAACAGGAAGTAGAGACAATCTCCCATCTTTTCATCCACTGTCAATTTGCTTCCCAAGTTTGGAAAAATGTCCTTCATAAGCTCAACATCCAATGGGTTTTTCGCAAGGATATTCAATAATTTGTTATTAATCCAAGGTTCCCTTCAAATCATCCCCTTATTAGGCAACTTTGGCAACAAATTTTTCCTTATTTGTTGGTGTCTGTGGAAAGAGAGGAATAACAAAATCTTTAGGGATAAGGAGAGTAATGTTGACAGTGTGCTGATAACCCTTAATAAACTCCTATTGGACAACATCTCTGTATGTACATGGAAGACTCCTAGTAGTCCCCCAACTGATTGGGACAATGCAATTGCTAGAGTTTGGAAACTTCCTAGGGACTTTCACAAGTTTGATAATTCTAAGAAGGTAGCTAGATGCAACACAAAATGGGAAGTTCCTAGACCACCCTGGTACGAGCTAAATTTTGATGGGGCCGCTAGAGCTGGGAAATCGGTTGGGGGTGGTGTCATTAGGGATCATAATGGTAGTATGATTCCAGCTTACACAGGGAATTTAAAAGAACACACAAATAATCAGGCGGAAGGTATGGCGCTTCTGTGGGGTCTTAAGATTGCGCTATCGATCAACATCTGAACCTTGGAAATTGAGGGTGACTCTCAATTGATAATTGAAGCCATGAAAGGTAAAATGTGAGCTGGATGGTTAGTTCAAGGGATAATCGATGATATTAGATCTCTCCTTACTGGGTTGGAGGAGTTCACTCTACAACATGTTTTTAGGGAAGGAAATGTAGTTGCTGATAGTTTGGCTGATTTGGGACTTGATTATGAGGGGCTAAGTTGTTGGAGGAGGGAATTCTCCTTGCCTCTTTTTATGTTGTCCCTCCTGAAGAGTTAATCTTGCTCAGTTCATGATGGAAGCTAAAAAATTTGGCTTTTTTTCCCTAGCTTGGTGCTTACTAACTTTAGTTAGTGGTCTTGGCAAGGTTTTAAATTTCAAAAACTAGTCATTGTTGTATAGGAAGGCCTACGAGAAGGAAATGCTATGTGGCAGGTACTTTTTTTTCCTAGACACCACCGTGACATTTCATGATGAATCTAGTGGCCGAAAGGCTTATTATTTTTTGAACCCCTTCGATTTTTGTGTCATCTCCATTGGCCTCACAAATTTTTTTTATTGTATGTGACATTTGGATTTATTAATGCCCCCATTTTTTATCATGTGATGGACTTCTCACATGAGGGAACTACCAATTTTGAGTTCAACATAGGGAGTGGCACTAATTGTAATAATTTTGTGGATTGCTAGTTTTTTTCTTGTTATTATTTCGTTGCGGTCAACTCTAAGTTGGGGTTTTATTACAATCACTCTGCAATTGCTTTCTCTTACCACCATTTGCTTGTCGGGGCATGGGTGGAGACTGTGTTCATGGTGAGCCTGATAAATTCGATGAATGGAAGAGGGATGACACCGTTTGGCATATTTGCAAAGAGGGAGGAATTACCTAGTTCATGGAATGTATGTCGGGGTTTGACGAAAGCCTCTCTAAACAATTTTTCACCTCTTGGTCCGCAAGAAGGGTGACAATGGGGAGTATTTCCTTTGAAGTGAATGAGGAAGTTATTGCTATGGCCACTGGTATTGCAATAGATGGGAAAAAATGGAAGAAAACGAGCAAAGTGTCTGACCATGCTAGCCTCAACCAATTCTTCTGTGGGGACGAACAACTTGTCAAACTTCATGGTGGCTACAACCACGAGCAACTTCTAGAACCCTAGGATAGAGTGTGCATGGTTGTGATGAAGTATTTCACTCTTGAGGGGAGATTCAGTGTGTATTAATACTACCATTTTCCTTTTCTTAATCATCTTAGGAATCACAACAATATTTCAATTCCATTTTTTCTTTTGCACTTTCTGGAAAGTACTGTGAAAGATGTTATTGAGGCTATGAATTTGGGTAGGAATTTTACCATTTCGCACAAGGGGCTTATGTTTAGGCTTTATCATTTTCACCTAGCCCTATATCCTCCTCAACCCATTATTGTTGAAGAAGCCCCTGTCTCTTCTACTCCACCATCAGCCAATATTATGGATATCCCTAGCCCCAACAAGAAAAAGTGTATTAAAAACCCATCCTTGAAAACCCCTCCCCAGGACACATCCTCTAATGTTGGGTTTGTTGAAAAAAGAAGGACAAGAAATGTAATGCCCTAACCCCCAAAATTAAAGCCAAAGCTTCAAAGAAAACCAAATTTAGGCTACAAAAAATCGACTCTGACATTGAAATCACCGAGGAGACCAACACTCCTCACAAGTCCAGTAGACTGGTTTTCCTAAAAAAGAGAAGAGTCCCAAGGAGGCCTTAGAGTCTAATAATGGAGGGGAAAGTGAGAACAAGAGCAAGGATGACAAGGATGTGGAGGAGGAAGCCCTTTTTTCTTTTGCAAGTAGCTCCTCCCATGTTTTTGAAAGTCTAAAAATGGGTTCTTTGGGTCCTTCTAGTGTTAGGGCCAAGGGGGTTATGACTAGGGCCTCGACCATTGCTAAAGGGAAGGCCCCCATGGAGGAAGCAAGTAGCAAACAAGACACGGTCTGGGAGGAGGTTGAAAAACTTAAAAACAAAATGGAGAATCTAGAAAAATGACTTCATGATGTCACCTGCTTTGCTTTGAAGATCATGCACATATCCACCACTACTATGTGCCTATTGTAGAAGGATAATTCCACTAACAATGTGGAGGAGGACACTGACCGCAAGGAACTTCTCAAGTTCCTCACCGAGGATTGGGCTACTATAACCCTGTTCAAGCCATGCAGCGGAAAGAAAGATTAGCAATGCAGGATGTTTGGCATTTTGGTTGGGAATGGCCTTACTGGCCTTCATGGCTTTTTGAATTCTCTATTGATACTTTTATGGTTTATATGTTTAATTCTAATTGGTATGGCCCCTGGTGGGCTTTGGTTAAGACTTTTAAATTTGGGTTTCATGATGGACATTATTACTAGTATAGTCAATGGTTTAGCAATGTATAATTTTTATACTCATGCTATGTGTAGGTTGGATAGTTTCTCAAGATGTTGGTTGGTACTATGGTTACCTTGCTCATCATTTTGATGTGGTTTTTGATATGGAATGGTTAGGGTGTTTGGTTCAGTTTTTTGTTTACTGTTAATGTGTTGATTATGTTATTCCACTGATGATTGCCCGTAGGGCCTTGTATTAAAGGGACAACACCCTAGTTTTGCTGCTTTTTATATCAAAAACATTATAATAAAATAATTAATTATAAATTAAATTGATTCTATTTTTTTTTTGTAATTTCATAAGAATACACAAATAATTAGAATAAATTTAAAACTTAAGTCTAAATTATAAATTAAAATAGTGTAAACTAAATGCAAAGTCAAAATATATCAAAATACAAATATTAATAGTAAATAACAAACTTATAAGGTAATAAATAATTATATAAAAAAGTAAAACTTATTTTAAATTTATTAGAATTGAAATATTAGTAAAATATAATTCTATTTTTCATTTCAATCTTCTAAACTTCTTTTCTTTTCTTTGTTTTTAAATCAAAACGTTTGTTTTTAAAATTCTTTTATGTTCTTTGTTTCTAAAACAAAAATACTTTTAAATTGTTAAATCATTTAAAAAAAAAAAAGTTATTAGAATTGAAATATTAATAAAATATAATTCTATTTTTCATTTGAATCTTATCAACTTTTTTTTTTCTTTTTTAAAACAAAAATACTACTTTTAAATTGTTAAATCATTTTAAATATAAAAATAGAGATGATGGTTTAGATTAATTTCATCGTCTTGCATCCTTCTCCTTAATTCTCAACTGTTGATTTCAAAAAGTAGGTTGTCCATTTCATATAAGGAATGCCTTTGGCATAATAACACTTTTGTAAACTAATTGAATAATATATAGACTAATATTATGATACACACACACATGTGTGTGTGTGTGTATCATAATATTAGTCTATATATTATTCAATTAGTTTACAACAGTGTTATAAATATTTCTATTATAATGTTGTTTCAAGTTATATATAAGTGAGTGTGTGTGGATACATGTATATATGTATACATATATATGCATACCACAGCATAGTGATTTACGTGAGGAAAACCCTTTCAAGAGAAAACTTTAAATCGTTTGAAAACTTTAGATTTACTCTTTAGAAGGTATGCCCATGTCTTTCTACTATAATCATCAATAAATGAAACATAATATGTGGATTTTGCAATTGAAGGAACATTTACAAGACCAAACACATCAGAATGAATAAGATCTAATACACCACAAGATTTATGAGAACTCGAGTAAAATTGAACATGGTTTTGTTTTTCATAAATGCAATGCTCATAGAAATCAAATTCAAGATTACAACCAGACAAGCCTTCAACTAGGTTTTTATTTTTCAAGGTCCTTAGACCCTTTTCTCCAATGTAGCCAATTCTCTGGTGCCATAACGTAGTTTTCTTTGTAGGTAACTTTGATTCAAAAGAAAGAGAACCCTTAGGTACCCATAAGCCATGACCATTTGCTAAAGATGAAACCCTCACCTCTTCCATAGACTTTCTTTTCACGAAAGTACTATTGAGCTCAATATTGCATGCATCAAGCTTATACAATGTGCCATATCTGACACCTCTAGCAATCACCATAGCACCTCTAACCATCCTACATCTTGCATCAGAAAATACTACCTGTACACTTGCATCTATTAGTTTGCTCACAGATAATTCTTTTTATTCTAATTCAAGGATATGCAACACAACATTAATCTTTTTTATTATAACATTGGGAAACTTGATTCTAACTTTACCATTACCAACAATATTTAAATAAGAATCATCACCCAAGTACACCTTACCTCCATCAAATTCTTCATATTCAGAAAACCAATCTCTATTAAAGGTCATATGGAAAGATGCACCTGAGTCAATTAACCCTGCATCATTACCTGCATGAGTTGTCAAAGTTACAATAAATGCATCACCATCTTCCTTCTATCTCTCTCTCCTATGGGGGAACATTTCTCATACTTATGTGATAGAAGTAGTCCTTGGGGGGTCATCATGATTCCTTCTATCTTCTTCACTTGTGCATTTTATTGCATCATTATCATTTGGAGAGGGGCTTTTATTTCCCACTAGGTTTTCATCCTTTACTCCACTTTATGAGATATTTGTACATGAGCACCTAACATGGCCTCGTAGTCAGGACTCAACATTGTGCATACATTACTCCCTAAGTTGCACTTAAGGGGGGTGTTAGTGTAAATAGTGTCTTTATCCATCTAGATAGGATATCACCTTTCTAAAATTGACCTTTTCATACTTAGCTTAAGTTTACTTAGGATTCTTTTGATTTTTGTCTCACTTTTATAGCATTGAGACGTGTCTTCACGATTCCTCATGACTTGAGACAACTATTGCATGTACACTTACCACTTGCTCACCCACTTGTCAAGTGATCTCACAAGTGTCCCATCTTTGGAGGGGTAGTCAGAGTTTCACTCCTACCTTCTCATCTCCTCATCCTTGCCTATATATATACATATACATATATATGTATATATATATGTGTGTGTGTGTACATATATATACATAAATATATATATATATATACATATACATATATTGGAAACATGAACATAATAGTAAATTATAAATAACAATTCCCTCAATAACATAACATAATGGTATCTAGACAAACTTGGTTCGTTGTATGTATATGGATGACTTTCAAAACAATGACAACAACAAAATTGCATGTAATCTATCATGTTGTTTTAACTTTAAAATGACACACAACACCCCAAAAAAAGTGTTCATCCCTTACAAGTTAACATTGTTATCAATCCAACCATGGCGGAAAAGAGAATCTAGATGACAACATGAGGTTTGTTGATGTGTTGTTGCTTGGTGAACCTTGTCCAACTAATACAAAAACATCTTGGATGCAAGGGCAATCTTGTATCAACCAAAAACTAATAATTTTTAGTTATATTTTGTTTTATTTCTATTGGTTTTTGGGTTGTTGCTTCATAATAACTTTGAGAGACAATTTGACCAAATTAATGACATCACCATGTGTAAGAGCTTAATGGGTATCTAAAATTCATATTTGATGAATATTGGGGAAAAATTGGTAAAGTTATGGATTTTTGGGTTTTTGGTTTGCTATCAGATTTGTGGACTTCTGAACTACAATCAAACTTGCAGGACTTTGGTGTTGAATTGGATAAATTCAATTCTAATGATTGATTTAGATGAACTTATCCATATTTGTAAGAAACTTGTGGCCAACTATCTTTGCAAGGACTTCTTGCTCATTTGACATTTTCAAGAACTTCATGTTTGATTAGAGTTTGTAAGGATTTCATTCCCAAGTCAATTTGTGAGCAAATTTTATTGAACTAGATGATGAAACTATTGTCACATGAAATTGCACCATGCTAAACACAAAGTTCAACATTCCAATGACGCAGTGGAAACAACCTCAAGGTGTGGGAATTTTGTGCGTATGAGGTTGAATCCTCAGAGAAGGTTGGCTTCCTCTTTTGATCCAAGTGCAATGTGTTGGTCCAACCCAAGACATGAAAACCTACCACTACCCTACTCTAACAACTCACAGGGAAAAGGAGAGAAGGAATGCATGAAAGGGAAATGGAGGTGGTACACCAAGATGGAAAGTTGTTTCTTCTTGGTTGAGATTTCACAAAAACACATTGAAGAAGGACTAGGGTACTCACACAAATCCTTATTTGGTCGATTCCTAAAGGCAAGCATTGAGGTTAGGGTTTGACAGGGTGTTGGAAGGAAAAGGATATTCTCAAATAGGAACTATAGATGATTTAAATCAAACATACATGCATGGAAAGAGAGAACAAACACTTAGATATGTAGGCAATGAACTTACACAAACATAAACAAGTTAGTAAGAGGCAAGCTTGATCAATTTGATTGATGTAGAGGCAACAAGCCAATCTTTACAACTACAAAGTGCAAAATGCAAGTCTGCCAAAGAAAAACCTTGGAGGAGCCAGAGGAATAACAACCCTTGAAATGAATACATTTCTTTCCTTTATAGATCATGCATAACTTGGAACTATAAACTAAACCCTAACCCTAACCAGGGTTAACCATGAAGTCTGTGGGTGAAAGGATGGAGCCATCTTGTGAAAATCATGATTAGGGCATGGATCTGTTAGAAAGGCCAACAATGACCAATAAAAGAGCATGGGTGCCCATAAAATCAACTTGTAGAAGTTAGGGAAAGCAACGAATGTCATCCTTGAAGCCCATAAATCAAAACAGTTTGCTCAGAAGTTGGATTGGGCATTAATGATGTCGCCTAGAAAATATGTCAAATCCGTTGAAAGGTCGGGGCTTCGGGCTCGAAAGAAAACATTTACTATGCATTAAATGGTTTGGAGCAATGAAAAAGAGAACCCTTTTTAGGGATCGGGGCATCAGGCCTACTTCATACTACTTATACATCCTTGTCATCGAACCGTCAAAGATCAGGCTTTGGGGGTTCACCATATTGCATGATAGAAGAGGAAAAAGAAGGAAGCAAGTAGAAAGGGAGAACCATAAAGTTCAAAAGGTCACCCTTATCGAGCATTGGAGATTGGGGAGAAGGCTTACACCTTTCTGCAAATGTGAAAAGGGTAAAGGGGAAGACAAAAGGTTGAAATCTGAGGGGAGTCATTGGGGGTCAAAGGGATGAGCTACCTTTTATCGAAGAAAGGTAAGAGGTAAAGGAGAAGGCCGAATCCCGAAGTTCAAAAACTCAACAAAGTTGATTTTTTGAAGAAAGGAGTGAAGGGAAGAAAAGTAAGGAAAAAGATGAAAGTCTAATGCCCAAAAGCCAACGATGAGATTTCGGGGATCGGGGATCAAAAGGAAGGCTTAACACCTAAGCTAAAAATGTAAAGCAATAAGAGGGAAGTCTAATGTCTGAAGTTTGAAAAATAAAGACTTAGAAAAATCTTGAAAGATCTTGATCAGGCTTTGGAGGTTGGATGGTAGGCTTACGCCTTACAAGGAAAATATAGTAAGGCATAAAAGGTAAGGTTGAAGGTTAACACTTGAAGCTTTAGAAAGAAAAGGAAAGAAGGTGGAAAAGATAAGAGGGAAACCCAACCCCCAAAGTTTGACTAATCAAGATAGACAAATCTTGAAAAACCTCTTCAAGACCTTGATGACTAGAGGTAAGGCCTAAGGCTTACCAATGGGAAGTGGTAAGTATTAAAGGGGAAGGCCAAAAGCTAAAACTTGAAACACTTAAGAAAAGTGAAGAAGGGAAAAAGAGGGAAAGAGTGAGAGTGATGGAGAAGGCATGCCAATATGAAGGGAAGCGAAAACCCAAAAGCTTGAAACACTAGGACTTAGCTAATTTTTTGGAACCCTTTAAGGAGAATTCATGCAAGATGGCTCATGTAGGATATCTCATATCGATTATCAGTGATGGGTCATCTAAGGGTGGCATGAAATGAAAACATTTATGGTGATTTCTGTGGGATGATTGCCTACTAATCATGGAATCTAGAGGCCTTGTCAGTCCATTGGGAATGGATTCATGAGAATTATTTAATAGATGGGCCTCCTCAGAGCAAAACAAAACATGTACAGGCCTACACTTGGAGGAAAGCAAAAAACTAGAACATACATTCCCTTAAGGAGAATTTAGGGTGTGCAAAAGCACATAAGGAAAGCAAGATATTTACAATATGTACATTAAAATAATAGGAAGCAAAAAATGGAAACTTTCCTCTATCAAAGATGAACCTTCTGAAGGAGTTGATCTCCCTTAGACCATAGTTGCAGACCTCACCCAACTGCAACCATTGAAAACCACTACCAACATGCATGTAGCTACACAAAATTCTTTTAAGAAGAAGGATCACCTCACTATAAATTTTTCCATTGCAAGGAAACCATATGATGCAACTATCGGATTCATCTGACACTAGTGCCTCAGGTGAACATACAACACCATGGATGAAATTCTTTAAAGATAGGTCGACTTTCAAGAGTAGACCTTTTGTAGAGGGAAGAGAACTCACCTCACAAAAGGATAGGCCATTACTATCACCACTAACCTTCTCATTGCATGAATTGAAACCAAAAGGGAAATTTTCCAGATCGCATGGTGATGCAAAATATGCCAAACCTATTTTTTGATCTACACAAGGAATCTCTTCTTCATGCACCTCAAATGAAAATCTTCGAAGCTCAAGCATACTGTAAAATTGAGCAATAAGAGCATCACTCTCCAGGAAGATGTGTGGCTGCTCAATAACTACCAAATTACTTGCATTGATGTACACTTCATCAACACAAACTTCAGAATTTTGAGACACTTCAAGTGAAGAACTAAATTCTTCAAATTGCCTCTTTGTGTCCATTCTTTCTTGGCACCTGGCTGCAACAAAATCAGACTCTCGTCATGTAATGGCTACCACATCCTCTGTTGTTTCCTCATTCTTATGCTCCTTCCCACAAAGCTCCTCTTTTGGGGGTGAAGGATTGACATCCAAGCTTGAAAAAAAGCCTTCTAAATCATCCCAAAAGAGGTCCTCCACCTCAGAACTGTAGACCTCAAAAGATAGGGAAGTTTCCTTCACTATGATAGGGGCTAAACACGTATGTTGTTGCTGCTCCAAAATAATGGAGTTATCTTCATCCATCAAGCTGAAACCAAGCTTCTCAAAAGCTTATGTTGATGTAGGTATATGTGATCTATCCTCATATTTAATAAACAAGGAAGGAAATAAAAAGAGAGGATTGGTTCCTCTACTCTATCAATTTTTCAACCTTTTTAGTGTCTTGTTGTTGCGACTAATTATCTTCAACTATTTCTTGCAGCAGATCAAGGCAATCATTATTAAGAGCACAAGAAGGCTCTTCAGGAACAACATCTTCACTCCTAGCTTAGAACTACTCCTTCCTCTATTCTTTTCACCAACTAGCTTGCCAAACCACAGGTCCACCCTTAAAAAATGAAATGGTATCAAGGCAAGCAAAATGATCAAATAGGCATTGAAAATCTTGTTGAAGCTCTGTAAAGGGATGCTAAATAGGAGTAAAAAGTTGAGCCTCCTCAAGGATTGGTTCTTGCGAGGAATGTAGGCTCTTAGAACTTGGGATCTCCAACATAGGAGATCTACTTGATGGCATAGGAGGTTGAATAGGAGTTTCAAGAGGCTGATTAATATTCTTGAAACTAAATTTTTTGTGCTTGCATATCTCCTACACAATAGGTTTTTCTGGAACAAAAGGATGGCTAATGGAAGTTTCAAGAGGTTTGTTAGGGTTATTGAAACTTACAAACTTATGCTTTCTTACCTCATCCTTAGCAGGCTATTCTGGAATTGATCAAGGTGTTTGTTTGAAACTAGGCACACAAGGGGATCCTCGAGTCTCAAGAATTCATGCTAGAGCAAGGGAAAGTATGAGTTTCTCTTTCCTAGTAGCAATGGCATTTGTATACTCCTCTTTTTTCTACCTTCTTTGTGCCTTCGACTACTACTCATGCCTCCATTGAGCTTTTTTCCTTTGTTGCTGAGGATAGTGAGCTTGATGGACAAACTCACCTTGTTGTGGGAAATAACCTTGCTGCCCCTAATAGGTTTGATTATCCCACTCATCTTGCTATAGTTCAAACTCTTTTTTTCTTTGAATATCCTCTATCTTCCTATTGAAATCTAGCAATATACTTGTAATTTCACTTGCGCTCAAATTACCAGAACTTTGGGGTTGACATGGAGAGAAACAAGGATGATTTGAAAAATGTGAGTCTTTTGGGGTTACTGATAGGAATATGTGGGTTTCCAAGAAGAATGAGCAGGGGGTGGGTGGTAAGAATTTTGATAAGATTGAGAATCCACAACAAAAAGTTATATGAAGTGAAACGAGAGGCATAACCAACTTGATATGACTGATTAGGTGGTACAAAGTTGTCATGGTATGGGGGAGTGTACATATGATTTCCATTAAAATTTGACATTTTCATGCATAGAAAGAACAATAAACACTTTGAAAATTTAAAAGGGAAGCAAAGGACTACCCAACTAGATATTTTGGGTACATACCAATAGAGTCACCCAAATGACGTTGCAGAGTCACCAAGTGTTTGTAGAACAACCTCCAAAGGTTGAAATGTTGAAGAAGGCAATACTTCCTCAATGAGATGAAATAAAAATAGTACTGTTTGAACCAATAGATTTTAGTGGATTCATCATGGTGTTTGAAGATATGCCTCAAAAGGAAAAGTGCATTGAAGAAAACACCAAATTCTTCAATGAAGGGAAAGTAGTCCCATCGGGCGTGCTAAAAACTGTTGTCACATGAATTTGCACCCTGTTGAACACAAAGTTCAACATTCCAATGACACAATGGAAACAACCTCAAGGTGTGGAACCTTTGCGCGTATGAGGTTGAATTTTCAAAGAAGGCCAACTTCCTCTTTCGATCCAAGTGCAATGTGCTAGTTCGACCCAACACATGAAAACCTACCATTATCCTACTCTAACAACTCATAGGGAAAAGGGGAGAAGTGATGAGGGCGCAGCCCGAGACTTAGAAAATAACCCACAAACAAGAGAATAATTTTATTATTCAGAAAAATGGGGCTTCTTACATGCAGAGGATCTCAAATCCCCAAGTTCTACAACACATGCAAGTTACAGAAAGCTACAGTATCACCCTTTCACAATATGCGAGCTTGTCCCTAAAAAGTTGCCCAAAAATTAGAAACCCGCCTATAAATAGAGCTCCTCTTTAGTTTGGAGCCAAAAAAAAATTCAAATTTGAGTTTAGGTGGTTTGGCGCCAAAAAATTACAACTTGAAGTTCAAATTTCAAAAGAACATTTGCAATTGTATCTTCTAGAAAGTGCACCAACTTCC
>VDFB02047230.1:324720203-324843031 GCA_007258455.2 Sequoia sempervirens | reverse complement strand
AAAGGGTATCCAAAAATGTAAAAACATCTAAAAACTGAGAAACTTAAAATTTAACTATTTTTGGGTGATGCAAGATTACCCTTACACCACTGGATGCTCCTGCATCAAGAAGGAATGCATGAAAGGGAAATGGAGGTGGTACACCAAGATGGAAAGTTGTTTCTTCCTAGCTAAGATTACATAACATGTTGAAGAAGGACCAGGGGAATCACACAGATCTCTATTTGGTCGATTCCCAAAGGCAAGCATGGAGGTTAGGGTTTGATAGGGTGTTGGAAGGAAAAGGATATTGTCAAGTAGCAACTATAAATGATTTAAAAAAAAAATACATGCATGGAAAGAGAGAACAAACACTTAGATATGTAGGTAAAGAATTTACACAAACATAAACAAGTTGATAAGAGGAAAGCTTGATCAACTTCATTGATGTAGAGGTAACAAGCCAATCTTTACAATTGTAGAGTGCAAAATGCAAGTTTTCCAAAGAAAAACCCTGGAGAAGCTAGAGGAAGAACAACCCTTTAAATGAATACATTTCTTGCCTTTATAGATTAGGCATAACTTGGAACCATAAACCGAAACCTAACCCTAACCAAGGTTAACCATGAAGTCTATGGGTGAACAGATGAAGCCATTATGTGAAAATCATGATTAGGGCATGGATCTATTAGAAAGGTCAACAATGAGCAATAAATGGGCATGGGTGCCCATAAAATCCATCTGTAGAAGTTAGGGAAATCAATAAATGTCATCCTTGAAGTCCATAAATCGAAACAGGCTACTCAAAAGTTGGATCGAGCATTAATGGTGTCACCTAGAAAACACATCAAATCTATTGAAAGGTCGGGGCATCAGGCTCGAAAGAAAATTTTTAATATGCATTAAATGGTTTGGAGCCACGAAAAAGAGCACCTTTGTCAAGGATCAAGGCATCAAACTTGCTTCATATTTCTTATACATCATTTTCATCGAACCGTCAATAATCAGGCTTCGGGTGGTCACCATACCGCATGATAGAAGAGGAAGAAGAAGAAAGAAAGTAGGAAGGGAGGACCACAAATTTTGAAAAGGTCACCCTTATCGAGTGTCAGAGATTGGGGAGAAGGCTTACACCTTTCCACAAATGTGAAAAGGGTAAAGGGGAAGATCGAAGGTCAAAATCTGAAGGGAGTTATTGAGGGTCAAAGGGATGATCTACCTTTTACCAAATAAAGGTAAGAGGTAAAGGAGAAGGCCAAAGCCCAAAGTCCAAAAACTCAACACTTAGCTGAATTTTCAAAGAAAGGAGAGAAGGGAAGGAAAGAAAGGCGAAAGATGAAAGTCCAATGCCCAAAAGCCAAAGATGAGATTTCGGGGATTAGGGATCGGAAGGAAGGTTTAATGCCTAAGTTGAAAATGTAAAGCAATAAGAGGGAAGTACGATGTCTGAAGTTTGAAAAATCAAGACTTAGAAAAATCTTGAAAGATCTTGATCAGTCTTCAGAGGTCGGATGGTAGGCTTACGCCTTATAAGGAGAAGACAATAAGGCATAAAAGGTAAGCCCGAAGGCCAACACTTGAATCTTTAGAAAGAAAATGAAATAAGGTGGAAGAGATAAGAGGGAAACCCAACCCCTGAAGTCCAACTAATCAAGACAGACAAATCTTGAAAAGCCTCTTTGGGACCTCGACGATCGAAGGTAAGGCCTAAGGCTTACCAATCAAAAATTTTAGTTGGATAAGCAAAAAAAATTCACAAACAAAAAAGACAACATGATGTAATAAATGACATTACCAAGGTACGAAGTGTGGGGTTTTCCAAGTGAACTGATTATTTGTGAATTTTTTCTAGTGAACTAAAACTTGTAGAGTTTTTGGTTTGAACCAACCCTTCATAGAATATCTAATTGATATTGTATTTATAGAACTTCCACTTGCTATTTCACTTTTCATTTTTGTGATGATTCAATTTTTATCCAAAATATGATTTGATCTAGCTTCCTAGTCAATAAAGGATAAAGGGAGATTGATACACACATGGGGGGTTAGCCACTAGAGGGAGGAGAGAGATGGTTCGCCATTACAGAAAATGTGATAGAAAGAGAGTGAGGAGGATAGGGAGTCAATGGTTGACATGAGAAGAGGTTGGTTGAGTGATTCAAATCCATAATGTAATAGAGAGAAAGGCCATGAGGAGAAGGCCAAATTTGTAATGTGAGAATGTGATGTATGTAATACCTTGAAGCAATTTTGTTTTCACATTGTATTTTTATAAGGAATTAATAAAATCAAATAATTTTGTTTGTTTTGATTTCCTTTTGTTGTACTAAGAGCTATGTTGGCTACATGGTCAATTTATTTGATAAGACCCCCTAATCTCGACTATATTAAATGGTATTAGAGGAAGGTTTGTTCACTAGGAGGTGTTGAGATTGAGGTCATGATAATATCTTATCTACATTAGATGGTATCACAACAAGGTTCATGTTGGGAATGTGTTGAGGAGAGTGTGAAGGAATGTTCTTAGTTGGGATTGAGTGTGATGAGTTGTGTTATGAGAGCTTGAATTAGTGAGGGATGTCTCAAATTCTCAAGAGGTTTATTGCAGGTGTGAAGAGGAGTCCTTTAATTGCGAGAGCTAAGGATGACATTAAAACCATGAGAAACCATTATGGTTTCTTGTGAGTTTTGTTGCAAGTATGAAGAAGTCCTATAATTGTAGAGAGTTTGAAGGGATTATATCATGTTGGTTGTTCTCCAATAGAGATTGAAGTTGGGTAGAAAGTGCAAAGGTGTCCTCCATAAGTAGGTAGAGGAAGTTTTAAGAGGTGTGTCTTCCAATATTTTTTTGGGGGGATAGGTGTGTGTGTGAGAGAGAGTTTGTTGAAAGTAGCAGAAATTATAGATTGTGAATGATTAAAGATGGAAAAGAGGAAGATTATGAGTTTAGCCTTGGGTAAGGATTTAAGAATTTGTTTTATTGAGAGAAGAGGACAAATTTTAGAAGAAGAGAGTTGGGAGAGAATTCTAAAAAGGTTTGTAAATGTTTCTAAAATATTAGGTTCCTTGGAGGAGAATAGAAAGAAAGAAAAGAGAAAACAAAAGAAAATGAGTAAAGTTGAGTCCCATTATTCTTCTAATGATAATTTGTTTGTGACATTATGTGTAGGGAAAGAAGGAGGATATTGCAACAACATGTCTTGTTGAAGGCATGTACAATGTGGAGACGGGGGTTGAAGATGTTGTAATAAATGTTAAGGAGAAAAATGATGGTGTAGAATCTCTTGTGTCCTTTAGAGGATATGAAAGTGTAGCTAAGATTAAAGATGGAGGTGTTGTAGTAGAGGGTGGTGAAGAAGATGTTGCAATAGAGGGTGGTGATTAAGGTGTTGCAATAGACGATGATAAAGAGATATATGCATATGTGATGATGGAAGTGAAAGAAGAGATTGATGAGAAGATAGTGGTGAAGGAGTTTGAATATGACATGCAGATATAAATATTCAATTTCCATAATGTTTAAAGTATAGATTTGTATTTGTGAGTTGCAAGGGACAGTGTAGATAAAATAGAGAGAGAAGAAGGATTTTAGTAGATAGATTATGGTGGGATGAATCCCATAATAAAAGAGAAGAGAAGAGAAAAGTGAAATTGGAGGATGAGGTTAGTTAATGGTGAACATAGGTCCATGAGAGGAAGAAGTGAAGAGTAGATTTGGTAGAGGAAGAGGGGAGTTGTTCCAGTCAAATGCTATAAGAGGTGAAGGAATTTTTTTTTTCATGAACCTGTTATAATGAGGGAGTTTGTTGTAGGTTCTTACAACATGGAAGGGTGATCCTATCATCCAAATCCATTTTTTGAGTGCAATATCACAAAATTTTCTTACCTTGGGTGTTTGATGCAAGAGCATCCTGAGTGCAAGGGAAATCTTACATCAACAAAAAAAATCAGTTAAGATTTGTTTTATTTCTATTGGTTTTTGTGTTGTTGCTTCAAGAGGATTGTCAGAGACAATTTGGACAAACTAATGACATCACCTTGTAGAAGAGATTAATGTGGAACTTTCATCTACTACAACACTTTTTGTTTTTGTAATGATTTAGTTGTTGTGATGATCAAAATTTGATTTGATCCAACTTCCTAGCCACTAAAGAATAAAGGGAGATCGATACATGCATGAGGAATTGGCCATCAGAGGGGAGAGATGGTTTTCCATTAGAGAAGAGGTGATAGAGAGAGAGTGAGGAGGAGAGGGAATCAATGGATGACATGAGAAGAGGTTGATTGAGAAATTAAAATCTATAATGTAATACAGAGAAAGGCCATGAGAATGTCAAATTTGTACTATGAGAATGTGATCTATGTAATAGCTTGAAGCAAATTTTGTTTGACAATGTATTCTTGTAAGTAATTAATAAAATCAAATAGGTTTTCTTGTTTCAGTTGTCTTTTTTTGTGCTAAGATTTTTGTGGTATGTGTGATCAGGCTATTTTATAAGACCCTTTGATCTTGACTACATTAGGTGATATAAGAGTGAGGTTTTTTCAATGGGAGGTGTTGATATTGAGGTTGTGATACCATCTTGTTTGTATCAAATGTTATCAAATTGAGGTTCATGATGGGAATGTGTGTGAGGAGAGTGTGAAGGAATGTTTCTAGTTGGGATTGAGTGTTTTGAGTTGTATTATGAGAGTTTGAATTGATGAGGGATGTATCAAAGGATTGAGAGGTTTATTGTAGCTGTGAAGAGAAGTTCAACAATTGTGAGGGTTGAGAGAGACATTAAAACCATATAAGAAACCGTTATGGTTACATGTGAGTTTTTTTTGAAGTATGAAGGAGTCATGTAATTGCAGAGAGCTCAAAGGGATGAGATTGTGTTGGTTGTCCACCAATAGAGATTGAATCTAGGTATAAGGTGCACAAGTATCCTCCATTATGGAAAGTGGGTAGATGAAGTGTTACTAGGCATGCTTTCCAAGATTTATGTTGGGTAAAGGATTGGTGTGTGTGAGATATTTTATTGTAAGTTACAAAAATTACATATTGTGAATGATTAAAGATGATAAAGAGGAAGAGTATAATTTTTAGCCTTGGATAAGGCTTTAAGAATTTATTTTATTAAGAGAATAGAATGAATTTTAGAAGAAGAGAGTTGGAAGATATTTCAGAAAGGAAGTGCAGAGGTTTTTAGAAGATTAGATTACTTGGAGGAGAATAGAAAGAAAGAAAAGATAAAAGGAAATAAAATAGGTAAATTGAGTCCCATTATTCTTTTAATGATAATTTGTTTGTAAGTGACATTGTGTGTGTAGGGAAAGAAGGAAGAAAAAGAAGAATGGGAGGAGATTGCATCAATAATAACATGTGTTGTTGAAGACATGGACAATATGGAGATAGGGGTTGAAGATGTTGTAGTAGACATTTAGGAGAAAAACTATGATGCAATTTTTTTTTGTGTCCTTCAAAGGACATAAAAGTGTTGGAAGATGAAAGTGCAAGTGAGAGTAAAGATGAAGATGTTGTAGCAGAGGGTGGTGAATAAGATGTTTCCTTAAAGGATGATAAAGAGATGTATGTAAATGAGCTAATGGAAATCAAAGAAGATATTGATGAGAAGATGGTGGTGAAGGAGTGTGAAGAAGCGATGTAGATGGAAATATTTAAATTTTATAATGTTGATAGTACAAATTTGTATTTAAGACTTGCAAGGGGTGTTGTAGTTGAAATAGACAGGGAAGAAGTATTTTTGTAAGATGAATCCTACAAGAAAAGAGAAGAGGAGAGTAAAGTGCAATTGGAGGAGGTTGGCCAATGGTGGACATAGGTCCACAAGAGGAAGGGGAAGTGAGGAGTAGATTTAATAGAGGAAGAGGAGAGTTGTTCCAGCCAAATACTGGAAGAGGCAAAGGAAGAAAGTTTCCTATGAACCTACATTATAGTGAGGGAGGGTTTTGCAATTTGTTACAACATAGAAGGGTGATCCTATCATCCAAATCTATTTTGTGAGCCCAATCTCACATAAATTTCTTATCTCGAGTGTTTTATGTAGGAGCGTAATGGGTGCAAAGGCAATTGACAAAAAAAATTCAACTAAAATTTATTTTATTTCTATTGGTTTTTGGGTTGTTGCTTCAAGATAATTTTTAGAGACAATTTGACCAATTTAATGAAATCAACTTATAAAAGAGCTTAATATGTATATGCAGTTCAGATTTGGTGAAGATTGGGTGAAAATTGGTTGATTTATGACTGCAAGTTTTTGGTCTGCTACTGAATTTGTAGACTTTTGAACTGCAATTGGACTTGTAGGACTTTGGTGTTGAACCAAATAAGTTCACTTCCTATGACCAATTCAAATGAACTTAGCCAAATTTGTATGAAAATCGTGGCCAATTGGCTTTGTAGAGAATTCTTTCCTCATTTGACCTTTTCAAGAACTTCATGTCTAACTAGAGTTTGCAAGGATCTCATAACCACATTGATTTGTGAGAAAATGTTACTGAACCAAACAAGTGCACCGATCAAAAGGCCCAATTTGATAAGCAACAAGAATTTTGCAAACAAAAAAAGACAACATGATGTAATAAGTGACATCAATAAGGTATGAAGTGTGAGGTTTTCCAAGTGAACCAACTATCTGTGAAAAATTTCTAGTGAACTAAAAATTACAAAATTTTCAATTCTGAGCATTTATGGAACATTTGCTTAATGCTGCACTTGTGAAACTTTCGTCTACTACCACACTTTTCATTTCTATAATGATTCAATTGTTGTACTTTGATCAAAATTTGATTCAATCTAGCTTCCTAGCCACTAAAGGATAAAGGGAAATCAATACACACATGGGGTGTTAGCCATCAGAGGGAAGGGAGAGATGGTTCACCATTAAAGAAAAGGTGATACAGAGAGAGTGAGGAGGAGAGGGATTCAATGGATAGCATGAGAAGAGGTTGGTTGAGTGATTCAAATAATAGAGAGAAAGGCCATGAGGAGAAGGAAAAATTTATACTGTAAGAATGTGATGTAAGTAATACCTTGAAGGAGATTTTATTTGACAATGTATTCCTATAAGGAATTAATAAAATCAAATAAGTTTTCTTGTTTTGATTGGCTTTTGTTGTGCTAAGAATTATGTTGACTGTGCGATCAAATTGTTTGATAAGACCCCCTGATCTCAATTACATTGGATGGTATCAAAGCGAGATTTGTTCGTTGGGAGGTGTTGAGATTGAGGTCATGATACCATCTTGTCTACATCAAATGGTATCAAATTATGGTTCATGCAGGGAATGTGTTGAGGAGAGTGTGAAGGAATGTTGATGGTTGGGATTCAGTGTGTTGAGTTGTGTTATGAGAGTTTGAATCGATGAGGGATGTCTCAAAGGCTCAAGAGGTTTATTGTAGGTGTGAAGAGGAGTCTTACAATTGCAAGGGTTGAGGGGGACATTAAAACCATGAGAAATCATTATTATTGCATGTGAGTTTTGTTGTAGGTAATGAGGAGTCATGTAACTATAAAGAGCTTGAAGGGATGAGATCATGTTGGTTGTCCTCCTATTGACCAGAAAATTGAGATTAATCATATTAGAGGTAAAGAATTAACATATTAACCACAAAACTACAATTCAAAACCTAAACATAATCTGAATTGTCTAATGGAGTACAAACCAACACAAAGAACTAAATTAATAAAGCATTATACTTACCTTCATCGTGTCAATGTGATTTATCTCCATTATTCTCCTTTGCTTTGCTTTGCTCTTAGATTTGGTATGCACTTCTTTTCTTCAAGCTCAAGTGTGTGAAAGAGATTAATGTAGTAAAATTCCAAAGTTTGGGTTATCCATCAAAGAGATATGAGGGTTTACTTTATAGAAATGATTGATTTGAATGAATGATCCAGATTAAGAGGTGAATGATCAAGATCAAGGGTCAAGAATCCTTGAGAGGAATTGATTGCCCAGTTAATTGACTGTAACTGGCTACAGGATTTCTATTAACTATTTGCATAAGGAATTGATTGATCAATTAAGATATTTGATTACTTCGTTGACTCATACTGAGTGGGAGTGAATTGATTTGATTGAGGAGAGAAGTGGAATTGATTAGTCAGTTGACTAAGAGAAAGTGTTTGTTAAGTTTGAGGGAATTAATTAATTATTTGAGGAATGTGCAAGTGAGGATTAAATAATAAATAAAATGTTTATTTATTAATAGTGAATGGATAATGTTGAGATAAAAAAGGATAATTTAATAATTTAATAATTATTTAATCCTAAAAGTGTGAATGTGGTCAATTAAATAATTAAAGTAATTATTTAATCTTAGAAGTGTGGTGAATGCTAATTAAACAATTTATAATAATTATTTAATTAAGAATAAAGCAATAAGATAATTAAAGACATAATTTTTTTTTGGTCGGTAAATTAGGCATAAGGGAGTCGTACCCCATAAAATATTCAAAAAAAGATTAAAATGCATGCCCTAGGAATAGGGGTGTGGAATGCATGCAAAAAACCTACCAGCCCATAATTAAAGTATATTTTTTCATTGATGATCTCAATGTCATTTCAAGCTTTGCTGAGAGGATTTCTTCTTCTTCACTTCTGTCCAATCTAAATTTTTGTGCAAGGGAGTCTCCATGTTCTATTCCACCTTTCCATTTGGAGAGCCTTCACCTCCTAAAGGAACCAAAGACATAAACATGGTTGTGGATGTTGTACTTTTATTCTCATTACCACTAGAAGTAGAAACAAATAGTGACTCAGAAGTAGCTAGGGAGCCATCTGAAAGGTTAGTAGATGATAGGATAGTATTTGTAGATTCTGATGGAGGGGTTGTCGACAAACCCTTTGTGTAACCCTCATGAGAAGCCTGAGAGGAAGATTCAATAGCCATTGAAGAGGGAGAAGCAATGCTTTTAGTAGCTTTGGGAGGAGAGTATGTTGTATCCATAGCCTTTTGAGGTGTAGGTACATTGTTGTAATGGTGAGATTCAACCCAAATCCACCAGGTAGGTTTCTCCTTTGAGGCCAAAGCACCCATTTCAAAAGTTGGCTTTTTGCATAGTGCCATAGTATGCTTAGTTGAGAAGAATTTCCTACATCTAAAGGGAATTTTTCATAGTCTACTTGTTGGCTCCAAATTTTGTTACCCACTTTCAAATCAATTTCAACAGGTAGACCAATAGAGAGGTTGATTTCAACACAAATATAGGTGCAGGTTCAATTGGTATATTTTATGTTTCCTCTGAACAACAAAAATACTTCCCGAGGACATTTCCAATGGCTCTCAAACTCTCCATTTCCTAGAATTGTAGGGGCAAGTATGGAAGTCGCACCCACAGATAAGTAGACGAAAAGAAAGCTTCCAAGTGAGGATTGAAAGAAGGGAACCACAACTTCATCCCTAAGAAATCCCCATTGAGGAACCACGAGCCACAATCCTGGCACACGGGTATATGCTTACCTCTTCCTCTAGTCCTTCCTTCTATTAATTTGAAATCTATGTGTGTAGATTGCTCAACTTAGTACATGATCTAATGAATCTACAAATGAGTGCATGGTCTATGAGAAAATCCTCCCTATAATGAATGTCTTTGTCCAGAACAATCTCAGGAATAGCTTCTGAGTGTTGGAAAGGAAGGGTACCACCGAAATTGGCCAGTGGCCCATAGGAGGATCAAGAGGTTTTATTTGCTTTTGAATTTGATGTGGTTCCCTTCAGTGACCCTACTGCATCAACATCTAACCCAAAAACCCTAGCATGGTGGTGCAGGAGCACCTACACCTCACCCTTAATTTGTGATCATTTGAAAGCTAATAGGTTGGTTTAGATATTTTAAGCATGTTTTGTGGAGAATAAGGTCACTCAAGACCATTGTGTATGTTTTAGCATAAGGTTTTTGTGTTTAGTGTTCACAGAGTGGAGAATTCAATCTTGATCCAATACTTATTTTGTAGCCTTTGAAGGAAAATTTTGTGTTGACATCAATGTTTGTTCAAGGAAGGAGTCCATTTCCAAACCTTTAGTAAGGTTTTGAGGGGGGTCATAATATACAAATACCTCATTATGATTGTAAATGCATTAAGAGTGTAAAAGGTGGAATTATGAATTCCAACGGTTATAAGGGATTTAAAAAAATAGTTGAAGGGGTTGTTGGTCAGTGGTTGTGTTGGAGAGGCCTTTAAAAAGGCATGGATACATCTTTTGTAATGTTGGTTCAGGGATTCAATGCTTTTGCAATAAGGAACTTTGAGTTTTTTTTCCAAATTTCTATGTTTCTTCTCTTATTAGTAGGTTTGCACAGGCCGTACAGGCTATTTCATGCTATGAAATATTGATTTCCACATAGGGGTCTATGTTAGCATTAATTTCTATCTGTTTTGAAGGTGTAAAAAGGATCTTGAATCTTTCTTTGGGTATTTACTTGTACACAACCGATACACCCTGTTTTGAGGGTTTCTTGAACAAAATATGTTTTGAAGGGCCCTTACACTTTTTATGATCACTATAGCTCATGTAAGGGGCCCAATGGGGACTAATTTAGATGTAGGATTCATGAATTAAGTGTTAAGAAGGAAATGGGAATAAAAGACTTGTTGTTCCTAAGGTTTTGTGAAGAGAAAAGCATGTTAATGAGAGGTTTCAGTCTAGGGTTTATCAAAATCTATAAGGGAGTCTTATTTTTCTGAACTTTTAAGCATGTGTGAAGTTAATGGAGTGTGTTTGAGTTGATTTTAGGGCCTGAAAGGTTGTGGATGTGCTAGATACATTAAACCCTCAAGAAAAGTGCACAAAATAAGGTTTTTCAAGTTAGGTCTGAGTTTGTCTGTACAAGTGAAGACTAATTGTGGAATTTGTGTTTTCTTGACAAGTTATCTACTGCCCCAAGGTTTCAAGGGTCTGTGTGGTGTTTAAAGGTATGTTGCTTTGGAAATTTGGGCTAATTGAGAAGCCTTCTTAAGGGTAGGTGTATTGGAAGTCTGTGTTGGTCCAAAGGACTTGTGGGAGAGTTTGTGATATGTGTTGTAACATTGAAAAGGGTATCTAAAACCATCAAGAGTTAGCTTGGTGATTTGGAAATTTGTGGAGTAAATGGTCAAAAAAGAGCGTTGCACTGCTACTAGGAGTCAAGGAGTTAAAGTGTGAAATCATGCATCTGTTGATTGTCAAGCTTTGTGTAACACCCCTCCATTTTGGGCTCTTTGTTCAGAAATGTTCTTCTTTGTTATGTTGTTTCTGTTTATGTTGTGAATTTGGTACTTGGTTACTATTTGATCGCAATTGTTAAGTGATGCGTATGTTATATTTTAATGCGATGAAATTTTACTCTGATGTTATCATTATGGCATGTTTTGAACTAGCATAGCAGATATTTAATTAATAATGCTTTATGCTTTTGAGTATATTGTTGATGTTAGACTCGTCAATTAGAAAGTTTGTATTGGTGAAGGGGACGAGATTGATCACTCGCTTGCGAGCGCCCTACGATTATGAGATTTCCTCTTCACGGTGTGTTTTATTATATCATATATATGCATGTTCAATATACTCTTTGTTCGCAGGTTGACAGGTATAGGACATTGACTCCACCTGATTTCATAGGTTGAGCGTGTCCATTGGCCAACAATACTTGATTGAGAGATAGTAGCTAGGTTTTCTGTGCCAAGTCATCACTCTAGTCATAGTGTGTCGTCGGGTTGTAGTCGGGTTTAGTTGTTTTAATGTTGTTCCTTTCACCTTGGTTATTTATTTAATTTCATATTATAAAGGTTATTTAATGGTGGGTGTAGTTAAAATGATGATTAAATATATCTGGTTACAATGTTGAAATGTTAGTTATTTTATTGATTAATTTAATTTAATTAATAAAATAATCTAATCTTGGATTATATTTAGTTTATTGATTAATTAAGTTAATGGTGATAAATTGAATTTAGTTGTTTTGGCATTATTGGATAATTATATTTAAATTAAAAAAAAATGAAAATATGTTTTAAATTGCACTTTTTGAAAATTAATAGGTAAAAGAATTTCTTTACAAAATTTTGAATTCTTTTTGTAAAAAGAAATTTTTAAATGCATAAAATACCATTTGGAAAACAATTTTGTTTTAAATTTAAAAAATAAAAATAAATCTCCAAATTTGCAATAAATTTGGTGGATGGGATATTTTTAGGGGTTTGACTAAATTTGGGGAAAACTCTATGAGAGAAAATACAATTTCATATTTTTTTAACTTTCAATTTGGTGGAGAAAAGATTGGCTGTGGCTTTGTTTTGGATTTGAAGAAGTTTGGATTTCTTGGGTGAGCTGGAAAACAAAATAAGATTTGGAAGCACCATTGAAATCTTTCAAGCTTTGGAGAAAACACCAGGTTTCTTTCTATGATTTTTGTTTTCATTTTGAAATGTTTTGCAAATTTTATTATGCTGTTGGAAAAGTTTTAAATTTTGTTTGATTTGCAAGGAAAACCCATGTCAATTTTGTTTCAAAACTTGTAAAAACTTCTGTTGAAAGCATGGAAAAGAAAACAAAGAAAAAATTCAAACCATAGAAAATAGAAAGATGAACAAAAATAATTTCTATTATGAATTAGAAGTTTAGAATTTGTGCTTACAAATTAGTTTGCTGTGTATTTTGTTTGGAGGAAAAATTTGCACAACTTCACTGTTAAACAATGAAAATTTGTATATATATATATATGTTATATATATTTGTATTGAATTCATGCTGGGATTCTTTTTACCTAGATCCCTTTTTTTTGCCAAAAAATATATTTACCCTGTTCTGGAAATTTTTACCAGAAAACAGAGCTTGTTTTCTATTGTTTTATTGAGAATATTTTTATAAAAAAACAAATTTTTATTAAACAAATATATATATATATATATATATATATAAATAATTTTTTTTTTAAGGAGATAGGGGGGGGCTGCCCCCATAGTCGCCCCCATGGGAGGCACTGTGGAGGTAGCGCCACTGCCTCCAAGGGCAGCAACACTGCCTACACAACACACCACCATATGGGGGAGGCTACATGGCAGCCTGGCCTCTCCCTTTGGGAAGGGCCCGCAACCCCCTTATGCGTGGATTTTTCTTAATAATTAATAATTTTGTTTTTTTTTTTTTTTATTAATTATTAATTATTATTTATATATAATATAATATATATATATTATATATAATAATTATATATTATATGTATATATATATTTTATTAATATTTAAATATTTTTTTTAATAATTATTTATATATATACTTTATGTATTTTTAAATAATTTAATCAGTTGAGTTTAAATGGATATATTTAAATAATAACTATATATTTATATATATATATATAAATTTGTATATACTCTAAGTATATTTTTTTATATATATATTTAATATATATATGTATTTGAATACAATTTATTTTAAGGTGATTATTTATTATGGAAGTTGAAATAAAAATTATTTTTGTTTTGATCAAATGATTGTATCTAGCAAGTTGATTTGATTATTTTGTATGATTGAGAAACACATAGTTAAATCATTGGTTTTAAATTTCTCAACGTTGTGAATTAAATCTTTTTTTTTTTTGAATAAATGCAAGTAACGTTGATTGAGTTGATTGGATTTAGGAAATCCTAACCTTAGTTTATTTAATTGCCTGAAATGCTTTCTAGTGATGTTCTTGTTCATTCTCGGTGTTGGGAAATTGTGTCAATTGTTATGTAAGTCTTCCAGATTGGGTTTCCTTTGAGGTTGGGGGTTGTCGTATTTCCTTGGGTAGTGCGTCTTGATGTACCTGTTGTTTTACCCAGTTTTCACGAACAGGGATGGTTTGTGCTTCCTTTGGAAGGAGTGGATTATGTGTTTTGTTTCCTCCAGTGTTTGGAGAGAGAGGTTTGACTTTTGTTGTTTCCAGTGTTTGGAGTGAGTTTTCTTTATGTGTTCCTCCTAGAGTTGGAGTGGTTTTATTGTATTGGTATGCACTTGGGATTCCCTTGGTGATTGGTTTTGTTGGGTATGTTGTCAAGTAGAAGAGTGACTTCTGTTAGGGGCTAGATCCCAAAGAGGTAAACTGGATAACCTTTGGAGGTGGTTTAATCAAGTGATAACTAAATCAATGTACTTAGAAGTTAGGTAGTATTTCACACTAATTAAGATAATTGAGCCTCACTCATGGACGCAAGTGCTCTTATAGGCTTGGGATGAGTGGGAAGGCCTGGAATGGCATGGTTATCTATCTTGTCTTTATGAGAGGTATTTGATTCCGCATGAGTGAGTATGGGTACTGGGATTCGGTTGAGGCCACCAGGATAACCCATAGTGGGGGCCGAAGCCTATGAAGATTCCCAGAGGATATCCCATGTCGAGCTATGTGATGACACTCGTTCTATGACAATAGTTGGTATGTGATTTTATGTGTATGGTCTTCTTATCATACTTGATCTATTTTATATTTGGAAGCAATGTGACTTATGTCAATGATGTTAGAGTTGTACTTGTGTTATTCTTATGGTTGTATGGTTCATGTGATTGGTTATGTCAATGTGAGTTATCCCGTGTCTAGTGGTTGATGGTCTTGTATAGGATTCCTTATTACTATCTCCTAGCATGGGGGGTGAGCCTTCGGGTATCACATGGTTGGGAGGAACATGTACCTTATTCTGTTGGGTCGTCTTCTTGTTCGTATGGACGAGATTCCCAGTTGGAGAGCTTGTGGGATCTAGTACTTTCATGCTTTATTCATTCAGCTGTTATTGTATTTATTACCCCTCATTTGTATCAAGGTGGAAGATGTAATTTGTAACCTTGTTTATTGGATCTACCTCATTCGGGGAATGAGTGTTGTAATCATATTGTAAATTATATTATTGGAAACATGTGGTATCTCTTATGCCTTGATGTAATTTTATCATGTATAGAATGGATGTGTATTTAATTTGTTAAGTAATTAAATGTTATGTTTTTAATTCATGTTTCTTGTTTGGGTTTAAGTAAGCTCAGTCTTGTAACCTTAGGGGTTTTTGGCAATGGGTAATGTACTTGCATGTTAATTGTACTTAAAAAAAATAAAAATTATTGCGTTTGAGTAGTTAATTGCAACTTCCCCTAGGGTTGCGTGGCAGGGCGTTACACTTTGAAAGTTGTTTAGAATGTTCAAATAAGTGATTTTAATCTTGTTAGATGCCTTTTGAAGGCAGGTTGTCAATTGGGTTGAGATTGAGTCTCCTGGGTCTGCATCACATGGCAACATAAACAAGGGTCTCGTCTGCGATCAAATAATGCTCGAGGGGAATCATTGTTGCCCGTTCCATGAAGGAGCACCTTCCTGTAGCTAGATCATCCCGCCCCAAGTGAGGGCACCCACTTTCCATGAGACAAATTGGCCCCCACACCAAAAATTCTTCATTGATTTCCATTAAGGCTTAGCAGATCACCGCATGTGAGAAGGGAGCACGAGAGATCTGAGGAAATTCACTGTATGATGGAGCCCCTACCTACTGTATGTTGATAATTAAAGATGTAATTAAATAAATAATATTTATTTAATTAGTTAGGAAGATTGAATTAAAATGAATTAGGGCATAATTAAATAAATAAGATTTATTTAATTAGTTAGGAAGGGTGAATTTAAATGAATTAATTGAATAATGTAAAGTCACTTAATTAATAGTAGAATATGATATTTAATAATAATTAAACAATGAAGTATTATTTAATCATTAGGGGAAACACAAATATTAGTGTTAAAATACTAGTTCACAAGCTAGGACAATTTCGGGTATCTACACCTCCAATAGAGATTGAAGTTGGGTAGAAGGTGCACATGTGTCCTCTGCTATGGAAAGTGGGTAGAGGAAGTGTTAATAGGTGTGTATTCTAGGATTTATGTTGGGTAGAGGATAGATGTACGTGTGTGAGAGATTTTGTTGCAGGTTGCAAAAATTACACTATTAATGATTAAAGATGGCAAAGAGGAAGAGTATACATGTTTAGCCTTGAGTAAGGATTTAATACTTTCTTTTATTAAGAGAAGATAATGAATTTTAGAAGAAGAGAGTTGGGAGATATTTTAAAAAAGGTGTGTAGAGGTTTCTAAAATATTAGATGCCTTTGAGGAGAATAGAAAGAAATAAAAGAAAAAATAAAATAAAATGGTAAAGTTGAGTCTCAGTATTCTTCTAAAGATAATATGTTTGTGATAGTGTGTGCAAGAAATAAGGATGAAAAGTAAGAAAGGAGGAGATTTCAACAACAATATCATGTCTTATTAGAGGAATGGATGGTGTGGAGATGGGGTTGAAGATGTTTCAATAGATGTTAAGAAAAATGATGGTGTAGAAGTTGTGTTTACTTTAGAGGACATGAAAGTGTTGGAATATGAAAGTGTATTTGAGAGTAAAGATGAAGATGTTGCAACAAATGGTGGTGAAGACGATGTTGTAGTAGAGGATGAAAAAGAAATGTATGTAGATGAGGTGATGGAAGTGGAAAAAGAGATTGACAAGGTGGCGGTGAAGTAGTGTCAATATGACATGTAGATAGAAATATATTCAATTTCCATAATGTTGATAGTACACATTTGTATTCAAGAGTTGTAAGGGATGGTCTAGATGAAATATAAAGTGAAGAAGGATTTTAGTGGATAGATTATGGTGAGATGAATCCCATAATAAAAGAGAAGAGAATCTTAAAGTGCAATTGGAGGAGGAGGTTGGTCAATGGTGGACATAGATCCATGAGAGGAAGGATGAGTAAGGATTAGATTTGGTAGATGAAGAGGGGAGTTGTTCCAGCCAAATGCTAGAAGAGGTGAAGGAAGAAAGTTTTTGATGAAGGTCTATTATATTGAGGGATTTTGTTACATGTTGTTATAACCTAGAAGGGTGATCCTATCATTCAACTTGATTTTGTGATCTTGAGCTCGCAAAATTTTCTTACCCTAGTTGTTTAATGCAGGAGCATCCTAAGTGCAAGGCCAATCTTGCATATACAAAAAAATAAAAAAAATTAGTTAAGCTTTGTTTTATTATTTTCAAGGTTGAGGATGGTATAAATAAGTGTTGAGTTGATGGAGAATTATGTGAAGTGCAGAGTTTTGAAGTGCGAAAGTGTGAAATGCAGTGCAAGCTTTAAAGTGTTAGACTACTGGAAGCAGTGAGCGAAAGGTGTCTACATTCTTCAAAGAGGTTGTGAATGTACTATTGATGTTGTAGTGGATTTTTCTATTGATCTAAGATGTATTTATCATTGTAACATCCTTCTTTCTTCTTATTTCTAATTTGGTAGTGAGCCTATTATATTCGGTGTTGCAATTACTTTATATTGCGAGGTAATCCTCACTGTGGTTTTTCCCTTCTTAGGTTTTCCACGTAAATTTGGTGTTCTCATGTGTTTGGATGTGTTTGCATTATTGTTTCTCATGTTCACATTCTGATAATGCATGATAAGGGTTTAATGGTTGTTAAGGGTTTAAGGACTAATGCAGATCTAAATGTTAATGATGGTTTTGATGTTTTAATGTACAAATGATTCACCCCCCTCTCATTTGTCTTGTGAATCCAATAATTGGTATTAGAGCAAGGTTTCTTAGAAGAAAGCTTAATTGCTTGAGGTAGATCCAGAATGGTGTACAAGAAGGAGGCTCCTCTATTTGATGGATATGATTATACATTCTAGAAGACTAGGATGAAAGGTTTTCTTGTTTCTCTAAGATTTGGAGTCTATAAGTATGTTGAAACTAGATACACAATGCCTACAAATGGTCCTAGTACTAATGATGATATCAAGGCATATGAGAACAATGACAAAGCAAGGTATGCTCTTTTGAGTGGTCTTACTAATTCATAACTTCTGAAAATTATGAGTCTTAAAAATGTTGGTGAAATTTGGACAAATTTGGAAATTATCTATGAAGGAGGTGAAAAAGTCAAACAAGCAAAGATGCAAGATCTGAAGACTAAATTTGAGACCTTAAGGATGATAGAAGATGAAGATACTATAGGCTTTATACATAGAGTGAATGAAGTTGTCGATTCCATTAGAGGCCTTGGAGGAAAACTTGAAGAAGAAGAGGTGGTAAATAAGGTATTAAGAACTCTTACTAAAGCTTATAGTCATAAGGTTTTTGCTATTGAATAATTTCATAATTTAGATCAGTATTCTAGAGATTATTTGTTTGGCACTTTAATTGGTTTTGAATTGAGAGAGTTTGGTCCAAGTGATGTAAAAAAGGAGACTGATTTCAAATTTGGAAAAACAGAGAAGAATGAGGAATCTAATATGGATGAAATTGATGAGTTGGAAGCAAACTTTGTGAGGAAAATGAAAAAGAGCACTGGAAAAGACAAAGGTAAGTGACCTTTCAAATGCTTTAACTGTGGAAAGATTGGTCATTGATGCAGAGTAGGGAGGCAACCAACCACTAATCACGATTTCAACAATCCTTCATTCACCAAAACCCTAACTAGGGTGATTTCTCACATAACTTCACAAATTCCCTTGTAGGTCTACAACAATGATTTCTTGACCATATCTCTCAAATACAACCTTCAAACCACTTCTCAATAGGCATTCCAGATACCCATTTTCCTCAACTTCAACATATCAAGTTTACTCATGCACTTGTTTCAAACCATCATCCCTGAAATTTGATTGGTATGTTGCCCCAATAGGCCAATTAGGCCACTTTTACAAAGCATCACCACCCTAATCCTCCTTCCAGACACAAAACACTTTTGGACAATCACAACCAGGTTGTCCAAGCACTGAATAAACAATTTTCATCTAGAGAAACACCCACCAATACCTCAAAACACAAAACCCTCACTTTTGACAAGTTTTAAGGGGGTTTATTGAAAATAGGTATCCCAAGGCCTATTTCGCCCTATAAACTCTTCAAACACCTCACAATATATCTGCACATGCTCACCATCTATTTTGAGTAAAAAACACATGAAAATCACCTACGACAGTAATCATATTTCTTCTAAACTCCTTCCCTATTCCAAATCCCTATACTAACACCTAAATCTGTCCTAAAGGCAGCCATTCCACTAGGTTTCTAACTAATCTATTGGTGGAATGGGTCCTTAATACATTTTTAAAAATTTCAAACCCTCAAACAGGGGTCTATAGACTAGTTTCAAAAATTTGCTTATAAAATGCACCAAACTCTACAAAAATCAACCAAACCAGATTCAAATAAAAGTTAACTTAGATATCCATCTAATTCAACGCCCTTTGAATCAAAATCAACCTATACAGAGCCATACAAAAGGATACAACAAGAATTTTTCCAGTAAAACTATAGAAATACAAAGTTCTTTATTGTGATTTCAACTTCAATTCAATCTCCAACCCTTGCCTCGACTTGTACGAGGCTTTTTAAATTCTAACACACCAAAACAAAACTGACTCAATCAACAAAACCAACTTTTGAACTTCAAATGGCCGTTGATCTTCCACATAGTGCATTTTTGCAAATTTTAACAAAAAGACCTCAAACCAACCAAATGACCCACATTAAATTATGAATGGTCTATTATGACCTTATTTTCCCAAATAAAAGACTCAAAACACCTAAAACTATCAAAAGACTTCACTTGACCATATTTGCACAAAAATGAACTTGGTGCCCCTGCACCATACAACCGGCCTAAAAGAAGACCTCAAGTCTATTGAGGAACATCAAAAACATGTTGCCTCTTATCCTTTAATGCTCTCCAACCTGCATCATCATCTGGTGACCCTTTCCAATACGTCAAGAATTGGAAACTTGCACTATCTCTGTCCTTTAACCGGTTCCTTCTTTGGATTTGTTGTCCTCCACTAAATGGTTGTTGTCTAACTATCCTTTCATTTGGAAATGATGCTAAACTTGCTTGAATCTTTGCCAACATACCTATGCCATCCTTGGTATGAACTGTCATTTTCCTTACCCTTGAAGCATACTTGAATACATCCACTTGTACTTGCCTAACACCTTGATACACCTCATCTTTTTCCTTCATCTCTATCATCAGATTCACTGCCTCTAATGCCACTGTACCATCAGGTTTATTAACCATTGCCTTGATGGAATATGACTTCCCCTAAACCTCCTTTGCCACCAATGGACAAAGTACTATCCCTTTCATGATCTCTTCATACTTTCCTAGCCCATTTTGAGTCTTCCCAAGGAATTCATCCTTGACCTTCTCTTCCTTAGTTTTGAACACCAAACCATCTTCTTTTCTTCCTTCCATCATTGCACCATCCTTCAAAGTTACTGTCCTAGCATCTGCAAGCCTTGAAGTGGCTGCATATTTTGCATTTTTGTCTTCCTCAACCTTTAAAAACTCCTTTTTTCCTATCATGATTCCTTGGTCTGCTCCTTAGCATCTTCCTGGTGTTAGTGTGAAAGTATTTCCATCCTTTACAATAGTGTAAGTAGTATCTCTTCCATCATAAATGGCATGTCTATCAAACTACCATGGTCTTCCAAGTAATAAATGACAATAATCCATAGGCAATACATCACAAAGAAGCTTGTCCTTATATCCACCAATGTTAAACTCAACAAAAGCTTGTTCACCCACCAAAATTGATTGATCATCATTTAGCCAAGACACTTTATATGGTGTTTCATGAGGTAATTTTTCTAATTTCAACTTATCAACCATTTCAGTAGATACTACATTATCAATACTTCCTGAATCCACAACAACTTTACATACCTTTCCATTACATTTGCAAGTTGTCCTAAATAGTTTCCTTCTTTGAGTTGTCTCCTTCTCCTTGGATGCTTGAAGTAATATTTTTCTCACCATCAAAAGTTCTCCAACTTATGGAGCAACAAGCTGACTAGAAGAGTTTTCATCTTCACAATCATACTCTTGCACCAATTGAACCCTTTTGTCTCCATTGCTTGATGTAGAACCTTGTTTGTTTGGACACTTCCAAGCTAGATGCCCAAATTGATTGCAATTGTAGCACCTTCTTAAAAATGTGCTTGATCCTCTACCTTCACCAAATCTTCCTCTGAAACCTCTAAAACCACCTCTTTGATCAGCCACTTGGTCTTTGTTTTTGTTTGCATCTTCTTGCTCTTCATAGGTCTGCCTTGTACCTCTGCCTTTATTAATGTTACCTCTGTCTCTTCCTTGTATTTCTTTCCTTCTTTTAATCCTTTTCTCTTCCTTGACAACCAACTAAATACATTCCTCAACTGATCTAGGTGTTGTAAGACCAATCTCATCTTGAATGTTGAGCCTAAGCCCATTCAAATATCTTGCAACCTTTTCTACCTCATCTTCGGTATGTCCTCTAATACTCGATCTATGGAATTCCTTAGTATATGCCATCACATCTAACTCCTTTGGCTTCAAATTTTGCAGCTTTCTAAAGATTTGTATTGAATAATCTGCAGGTAGGAATTGTGTCTTCACTTTGGCTACCATTGCCTTGCCCTTCTTGACTCTTTCTCCTTGGACATAGTTCCACTATGTTAGGGAAATGCCATTCAATTTGGTTTTTGTAAATTTTTCCTTCTTATCCTCTTGTACCTCCTCAAATTCAAAGTTGTCCAAAGCATCTATCCAAGCCAAAACTTCCTCACTGTCCGTCTTACCAACATACATAGGCAATTTAAATTTCACCTTTGGAGTACCATCCCCCTTGAAAGCCTCACCTATCCATCTTGCCATTACTTAGTTAGATAAAGGGATTTTTATATCTCAGTCCAAGTATGTGAAGGAATTGCTGAAAAATTTTGGTATGGAAGATTCAAAGCCAATTGGTACACCCATGGTGATCAGATGCAAGTTGACAACAAAAGATGATTCTCTGGAAGAAAATCAGACAAGATATAGATCAATGATTGGTGGATTGTTGTATTTAACTCAAACTAGGCCTGATATCATGAATGTTGTATGTATTGTTGCAAGATTTCAAGCTAATTTGAAGGAATCTCATGTGAATGTTGTGAAGAGAATTTCAAGATACTTGAAGGGAACTGTTGATCTTGACCTATGGTATCCTAAAGATGATGATCTTACTTTGAGTGCCTTTACTGATGTTGATTGGGCAGGAGATGTGAATGATAGAAAAAATACTAGTGGTGGTGCATTTTTCTTGGGTAAGAAGCTAATTTCATGGTTAAGCAAGAAGCAGAATGTTATTTCCTTGTCTACTACAGGGGCCAAATACATTGCTGCTGCTAACAATTGTACTCAAATCCTATGGATGAAACAAATGCTGAAGGATATCAAAATTGTATATGATGAGCCCATTGCTATATTCTGTGATAACTCAAGTGCTATTAACATTTCCAAGAATCCAGTGTTGCATTAAAAAACAAAGCATATATCTATCAAGTTTCACTTTTTGAGGGAGAAGGTAAGTGAAAAAGAAGTCAGATTGGAGTATGTGCCTACTAAGGAGCAGATTGTAGATATCTTTAAAAACTTGTTGCCTAAGGATACTTTTGAGTATCTTAGAGGGAAGTTAGGGGTGATTACCCCTCTTAATCATAACTAAGTTTGTGCATTTCATAGTCATATCTGGCTTTAGATTGATGTTGTGGTGGCTACTACTCAGGCGGAGTAGTTAGATGTTCAGATGTTCATATATGTGGTTAAGAGATTAGAGATATTTGTCATTGATGTCAAAGGGGGAGAAGAGACATGTGAAAAATAGGTGGTTATTTGAGGAAAAGAGCCATGTGGGGAGAAAGATTATGTGAAAGTATTGAGAAGATGAGTCAAATCCTAAGGGGGAGTAAGTGTCAAGAGTTAGCTACGTTGATGGTGTTTTTCACATCATGTGTTGCCATCAATGCCAAAGGGGGAGATTGTTGGATGTTGTAGTTGTGTTGCTGATATGTGGTTGTCATTGATGTCAACACTATTAGCATAAATTCATTTGAAGATGTATATGTCGAGGATATTGAGAAAATTGTAAAGAAATGAGTTGCAAGTTGTCAGTGGTGAAGTGAAGTTCAGTAGTCAGTATGTTAGTATGTTATGTACATTGATGATCAGAGGTTGTGGACTAAAGGGTTTGTTGCTGAGTGTATCTATTTTATCCACGTCGAGTTTTAGAGATCTGCGTGAAGATTTGATCGAGTTATGAAGATTCTCATTCTGATATTTTTTTTGTTTCTTCAGTCGGTATTCCTGATTGAAGATGATGCTATTTTAGTTAGTTCAGTTACTGTGGATGCTTCTTTGGTGATTCATGTTGTTTGTGGATGTTTCTAGATCATGCTCTATCTTTGTTGCACGTTTGCATTGATCATTGTGCTCGTGGTTGGCGATTTTCCCTTGTGAGTTCATTTTTTTCTTGTTCTTGGCCGGCATAGTGTTTGTAGCGTGTTGTGGATCTTCAAGGAGAAATTGTGTAACACCCCTCCATTTTGGCTCTTTTGTTTGACATTGTTCTTCTTTGTATATTGTTTCTATTTATGCTATGACTTTGGAACTTGGTTTTATTTGATCGCAATTGTTAAGCAATGCGTATGTTATATTTTGATGTAATGGTATTTTACTCTGATGTTATCTTTATGGCATGCTTTGGATTAGCTTAGCAAATATTTGAATTAATGATGCTTACACTTTTGATTATATTATTGAAGTTAGAATCATCAGTTAGTAATTTTGTATTGGTGAAGGGGTCGGGATTATGCCACTCGCTTGCGAGCGCCCTACGATTCTGAGATTTCCTCTTCACGGTGTGTTTGATCATATTATGTATATATGCTTGTTCGAAGTACTCTTTGTTCGTAGGTTGACAGGTACATGACATCAACTCCACTTGGTTCACAGGATTGAGCGTGTCCATTGACCAACGGTAATCAATTGGGAGATAGTAGCTAGGTTTTTCATGTCAAGACATCACCCTATTCATAGTGTGTCGTCAGGTTCTCGCCGGGTTTAGTTGTTTTAATATGGTTAATTCCTCCTTGGTTATTTATTTAATTTCATATTATAAAGGTTACTAAATGGTGGATGTAGTTATAATGATGATTAAATATCTCTAGTTGTAATGTTGAAATGTTATTTATTTTATTGATTAATTTGATTTAATTAATAAAATTAGATTTAGTTTATTGATTAATTAAGTTAATGGTGATAAATTAAATAAAGTTAGTTGTTTTGGCATTATTGGATATTAAGATATAAATTAAAATAAAAATGGAAATCATGTTTGGATATTTAGAGTTAAATTAAAACAAAAAAATGAAAATGTGTTTTAAATTTCACTTTTTGAAAATTAATAGGTAAAAGAATTTCTTTTCAAAATTTTGAATTCTTTTGTAAAAATAAATTTTTAAATGCATGAAATTTCAATTGAAAAGTAATTTTGTTTTAAATTTTAAAAGAAATGAAAATATCCCCAAAATTGCAATAAATTTTGGTGGATGGGATATTTTAGGGGTTTGACTAAATTTGGGGAAAACTCTATTTGAGGAAATACAATTTCATATAATTTTCAATTGCCAATTTGGTGGAGAAATTTTTGTTGTGGCTTTGTTTGGATTTGAGGAAGAATGTTGAATTTCTTGGGTCGGCTAGAAAAATATTTGGAAGCACCATTGGAATTCTTCAAGCTTTGGAGAAAAAAAACCAGGTTCTTTCTTTGATTCTATTTTTCCTTTTGAAAGAGTTTTCAAATCTTACTATGCTGTTAGAAATTTTTAAAAATGTTGTTTGAATTTCAATGAAAACCCATGTCAATTTGTTTCAAAACTTGCAAACTTCTGTTGAAATTATGGGATAGAAAACAAAGCAAGAATCAAACAATGGAAAAATAGAAAGGAAATCAAAAGAAATTTGCTTTTCAAGCTGAAATTTAAACCCTGTTGTTGTGTTGACAATTTATTTTTATTGCAAAATTATGATGTGCAATTGAATAGTTTAGCTGTAAATGGAAATTTTTAAGTATATATTTATACATATGTCTGTATATATATATATATATATATATATATCCTTTGCATATATTTATTTACAAACATATATATAAATATATTTTAAAGATTTAGAAATGTTGTTTTAAAAATTTCACACAGAAATTTTTTCGTGTGCATGAAACAGGGGAGTTGTTTTTCTTTGAATTAAAAATTTAATATATATATATAAAAATTGATTATTGTTTTTTGGCACTGGGCACTACCCACAGTCGCCCCCCACCATGGGAGGCGCTGCCTTCATAGGCAGCGACCCCCATGCTGGGGGAGGGGCTACGCAACAACATTGCCTTAGTTTTTCATTTATTTTTATATATTATATTATATATATTAATTTTATATTATATATATAATATATATATATATATTATATGTATATATTTTATATAATATTGTTTAAATAATTTTTTAATAATTAATTATTTATATAATGTATATATATATTATGCATTTTCTTTTAAAATAATTTGTAATATGGAATTTTAAATTGGTTGATTTAAAAATATTTGTATATTTAAACAATAATTATATATTTAAACATATATATATTTATATTTGTACATATATACATTAAGTATATATATACTTTTATATGTATATTTAATATATAGTTAGATTTAAATATAGATTATCTTAAGATGATTTTTGTTACGTAATAGAAGCAAAAGTGGATGTTATAATCAAATGATTTATTTAAAAAGTTGATCAAATGATTTTATTTAAAAAGATTGATTTAAATCATTTTGTATGTTTGAGCAAATGAAATTAGATTATTAGTTTAAGTTCCTTAACGTGGTAATGAAGTTTATTTACTTATGATTATGTGCAAATAATGTTAATTATTTAATTGATTTCATGCACTATGTCATTGCTTGGCGTGGATTTAGGAAATCCTAACATTAGTTTCTTGAGTTGCCTGAAATGCTTTCTGGGTGATGTTTCGTTCATTCTTGATGTTGGGCAATGGGGTTGTTTGTCTAGTAAGTCTTCCAGAGGAGTTATTCTAGGTTGGGATGTTTTATGTGGTGGTTCGATGTGCGAATTGCCTTGGGAAATGCATTTAGTTATATCATGTTGTTTCACCTGATTTTCACGAACGGAGATGGTTTGTGCCTCCTTTGGATTAGGAGTGGGTTATGTGGTTTGTGCCTCCTTTGGAAGAAGTGGATTATATATTTTGTTTCCTCCAGTGTTTGGAGTGAGTTTCCTTTATTTGTTGCCTCCTTGGATTGGAGAGGTTGTCTTATCTAGTGTACCCATTAAATTGTGGTTTTTAGACCATGTGTTGTCGATAGGAGAGTGGCTCTTTGTGGGGGTCCGACACACAAATGGGCGCAAGGGTAACTCACTTAGGGTTTAAGTAAGTGATAACTTAAAAAGAATTAATGAAAAACTCCCACACTAATTAAGATAATAAATGCCTCTCTCATGACTCATTCACTTTTAAGGCTTGAGATGAGATGAGAAGCACAGTTTGTATGAGGGTCTAGTGGCTAGTAGAGGCAAGCCAGGGTAACCCAAGATGGGGGTCCGGTAGCCTAGGAAGGTTGAGCCTGGGTAACTCATAGCAGATGATGTGGAACACTCTCGCTATGTCAACCTAAAGTCAATTTTGTCGTATTGCGTAAATGATCATTGTTCTCTGGAAGCATTGTAACCTTTGTGTTAAGTGATGTTGTACTTGTATCCTTTTCAGTTCAGTTATGTTTTAGCCCGTGTCTAGAGGTAGATGGTCTTGTATAGGAATTCCTTGTTACTATCTCCTAGCACGGGGGGTGAGCCTTTGGGTATCACATGGTTGGGTGGAATGTGCACCTTAATCCGTTGGGTTGTCTTCTTGTTCGTGTGGACAAGATTTCCAATTGGAGAGCGCGTGGGATCCAATATCTTTTCATGCTTTATTCATTTCAATTGGAAACTTGTAATTTATTACCCCTCATTTGTTATCGAGGTGGATGTTGTAATTTACAACCATGTTTATTGGATTTACCTCATTTGGGGAAGGAGAGTTGTAATCGTATTGTAAAGTATATTATTGGGATCATGTGGTATCTCTTATACCTTGATGTAATTTTATCATGTATGGAATGTATGTGCATTTAATTTGTTAAGTATTTAAATGTTATGTTTTAATTCATGTATCTTGTTGGGTTTAAGTAAACTCAGTCTCGTAACCTTAGGGGTTGTTGGCAATGGATAGTGATCTTACATGTTATTTGTACTTAAACAAAAAAAAATTATTGCGTTTGTGTAGTTATTTGCAACTTCCCCTAGGGTTGCGTGGCGGGGTGTTACAAATTGATTGAAGTGTCTTCGTGCTGGAGATGTTGTTTTGGGTCCTCACTAAGTTGTGGCCGACCTTGGTTGATTCGCATTGTTGATCTTTAATGTTTTGGGCCGACAGTTTATATTCATTTTTTTATTTCTTTGTGGCCGACTTGTAGCAATGAAATCTCTTGTTGCAGATATATAAGAGCAATTGTTTATTTGAATTGAAGTGTGCAAGGGTGTGCTTCTGTGTGTGTGTATGTGATTATAATTCGAAGGTAGAGCAAAGTGTGAAGAAGTGTGCAAAAAAGTGAAGAATTGTTTATGTGCTTAATTGGAACTGTAATCAGACATTAGCAGATGCTATTTTCTCAGTTCAAAATCTGGATGGTTGTAATCTGAATCTCTTTGTAAGACAGTGTGTCTTTCTTTGTAATTGAATAGTGAGCTCTAGGCAGTGTGCCTGAATGCATGTGCATTCCCAATATTTCATTTTCATTATACTTTTAACAGGGTATAATCTTGTGGATTGACCTCCACTGTGGTTTTTCCCCTAACAGGGTTTCCACATAAAAAATCTTGGTGTTATGTGTGTTTCTAATGTGTTGATGATTTATGTTTTCATAGTTAATAATTAGATCTAAGAATAAGGTTAATAATTTGAATAAGTTTTGAATTTTTGTGACAATTGATTCACCCCCCTCTCAGTTGTCTGTTCTTGTGTTGCCAACATTTACCAAGGTTGGCCACAATACATCGTTTTATAAATTCAAATTAGGTCGGAAACTCTAAATTCCCGTGGTGGAAAGGAATAAGAGTGGACCAATAAAAACATAAAAATAATATTCTTGAATCTTCTACTCTCTTGCTCAAATAAATTTTATTCTTTGAATGAAGTGTAAACACTAGGTCGGCCAAACCTAATGAAAACAAAAATTATGAATGATGGACACACTTCTCAATAAGAAGATGACACACGAACGAAACAAAATGTTTCATTATGCACGATAATACATCTCAGAATCTTCCACATACATCCACAACAAAAACAATATGATTCAATCACTAAACTCCTTTCACCAGACAATCTAGGTTGCGTAGACACACACAAAAATACTAAAACATGACTTCAATATCACCAAACTCCAAACCACTTCGCCAGAACATAGAAAATACCTTCACAAGACATCTCCCAAATCTGCATGATTTGAAACAAAATAGTTGAGAACTGCAGAGCAAACATATTTCTCCCAGTGCATAGAACACTGACATTTCCTGTAGAGCACACATACCAGTGAACACAACTTCTACATACCATCTCGCCAGAAATTGAAACTCAGACTATATCATCATCAGATCACCAACAACACACCTTCAAATATGCATAGGAATAGGATCACCATAGGAGAAATGTAGAGTAAATACCAGAGCACACACTGAACACACTGGACACTCTGACTTCTCTTCTTTATTAATTTTCTCATAAGCACTTGGAAACTCATCAAACCAACATATCTGCAACACTATAAAGGTAGCTCCATATGCTCACAACATCTCACCAGCATCTCAACCATACATGTACAATTTTCAACATACTGAACAATGTTGACATCAATGACAACATTAATGACAACACCACTAGACAAGCTCATACTTGCAACAGTTCTCACTCTCACCCTCATCCTCCTTATCACTTTGGTCACCACTGACTATTCCTCTTTTTTGATTCTTCACTAGGGTTGCTTCTTGAGACTCCTTAAAGAGCCTCTCCTTCTTGAGCAACTGTTCTTTTAGTTCTTTAACCTCTCTAGCTGTTGGATTGTTTTCAAGAGGTATCTTTCCTTTCAACCTTCAATCTTTCACTGCTTCAAACTACAAATTTCTCCTTCAAAATATCTACTTCCTAAGTTCTGATACCACTTGATGCAGAGCAAGGAGAAAACCAAGCACTAATCAGAATTTGAACTGATTTCAACAATCCTTCATTCACCAAAACCCTAACTAGGGTGATTTCTCAGACAACTTCACAAAATCCCTTGTAGGTCTACAAAAATAATTTCTTGACCATATCTCTCAAACCCAACCTCAAACCAATTATCAATAGGCATTCTAGATACCCATTTGCCTCAACTTCAACATATCAAGTTTACTCATGCACTTGTTTCAAACCATCATCCCTGAAATTTGACTGGTATGCTGCCCCAATAGGCCAATTAGGCCACTTTTACAAAGCATCACCACCCTAATCCTCCTTCCAAACACAAAAAAATTTTGGACAGTCACAACTAGGTTGTCCAAGCACTAAATCAACAGTTTTCATCCAGAGCAACACTCACCAATACCTCAAAACACAAAACCCTCACTTTTGACAAGTTTCAAGGGGGTTTTTTGAAAATAGGTATTTCAAGGCCTATTTTTCCCTACAAACTCTTCAAACACTTCACAATATATCTGTGCATGCTCACTAAATCATCTCCAAACCTTTAACCTTGCATTTTATGCAAACTCCATTACTTCACCATCTATTTTGAATAAAAAACACATGAAAATCACCTATGACAGTAATCATATTTCTTCTAAACTCATTCCCTGCTCCAAATCCCTATACTAACACCTAAATATGTCCTAAAGGTACCCATTCCACTAGTTTTCTAACTAATCTATTGGTGGAATGGGTCCTTAATACATTTTTAAAAATTTCAAACTCTCAAACAGGGGTCTACAGACTAGTTTCAAAAATTTGCTTATAAAATGCACCAAACTCTACAAAAATCAACCAAACCATATTCAAATAAAAGTTAACTCAGATATCCATCTAATTCAACACCCTTTGAATCAAAATCAACCTATACAAAGCCGTACAAAAGGCTACAACAAGAATTTTTCTAGTAAAACTATAGAAATACAAAGTTCTTTATTATGATTTCAACTTCAATTCAATCTCCAACCCTTGCCTCGACTTGTATGAGGCTTTTTAAATTCTAACACACCAAAACAAAACCGAATCAATCAACAAAACCAACTTTTGAACTTCAAATGGCCGTTGATCTTCCACATAGTGCATTTTTGCAACTTTTTCATATTAACAACATTTGACAAGTTTTACAACTTTTAACAAAAATACCTCAAACTGACCAAATGACCCACATTACATTATGAATGGTCGATTATGACCTTATTTTCATAGCCAAAAGACTCAAAACACCTAAAACTATCAAATGACTTCACTTGACCACATTTGTACAAAAATGAACTTGGTGCCCTTGCACTAGTCATTATGCTTCAAGATGTCTTGTCAAAGCTTCAAAAGATAGACCTAAGGAGAATAAAGGTAAATCATATAAGAAAAAATATTATGTTAGAGAAGATGCTAGTATATCTAATGATGAATTTGATTACCCTGATGATGAAGATGCTGACTTCTTGTTCATGGTTCTAAAAATTGGAACTAATTCTACTCTCTAAGAGATGTATGAAGGAAAGTGCTTTGGAAGTAGGTCTAGTGACTGCTTTTCATGCTAGAGAAGAGAAGAAAAACTGGATCATCGAAAGTGGATGCTCAAATCATAGGTGATAAGAGTAATTTTTTTAATCTTGAGAAGTTTGAAAGTGGTTTAGTTAAGTTTGGTGATGATACATCCGCTAAGATCTGTGGAAAAGGTTCAATTAGTTTTGATGGCAAGCATAATATAGATGATGTTTTTAATGTTAAGGGTTTGCGACATAATCTTTTGAGTGTAGGAAAAATGTGTAGCAAATGATAGAATCTTGTGTTTCAAGATAATGGGTGTGAGATCAGAAAAGGCTCTAGAACTGTGGTTGTAGTAGGAAGGACATATGGAAATTTTTATCAATTGAAGGGTGCAAATGGTCAATTCTTTATGACTTAGATTAATGAAAGTTGGCTATGGCATCGAAGAATGTGTCACATCAATTTTGATAGCCTAGTAAGGATAAGTTCAATTCAATCTATGAGAGATTTTCCAAGGATTACAAAGCCTATCAATGTTGTTTGCAAGGAATCTCAGATTGGAAAGAAAGCTAGAAGGAGTTTCAAAGTCAAAGAATAATATTCTATTAGTCCTTTGGAGTTGGTACATACAGATCTTTGAGGACATACAAGAATCAAATTTTTTCAAGGTGATAGGTATTTCATGCTATTAATTGATGATTATTATAAAATGACTTGGGTTACTTTTCTCAAAGAAAAATTAGAAGATTTAGATAAGTTTAAGGCATTTAAAGCTATGGTTGAGAATGAAATGAATATGAAGAACAAATGTTTGAGATCTAATAGAGGTGGATATTTCACCTCTAATGAGTTTAATAATTTTTGTGAAGATCAAGGAATAAAGAGGCATTTGTCATCCCCTAGGACTCCTCCACAAAATGGAGTAGTTGAAAAGAAGAATAAGACTATTCAAGAAGCAACAAGAACTATGAGGAAAGAAGATAACCTATCAGAAGTCTACTAAAGAGAAACAATTCATACCACAATCTACATACTTAACAAAGTATAAGCAAAAACAAACAGTTGAAAGGCTCCCTATGAGTTGTGTTATGGAAGAACCCCTACTGTGAAATATTTCAGAGTGTTTGAAAGAAAATGTTATATCAGAAGAGATGAAGAAAGCTTAGGAAAGTTTGATGCAAGATCTGATGAAGGAATCTTCCTTGTATATTCTACAATAAGCAAGGCTTAATGGTGCTACAACAAGAGGTTGAAAAGGATTCTTGAAAGTGCAAGTGTCAAAGTGGATGATCTACATAAAATTTTAATGATGATAGATGTATATGAATTAGATGAGTCCTCTTGCAAGGAAGAATAGAAAGATGAAGGTAAGGAAAAAGAAGTGCAAGTTGAAGAGGAAGAAGCTTAGGAAAAGATCCCTAAAACCCCTAAGTATGTGCATAAGATCATTCAAAATATTAGATCATTGGTGACAAAAGCAAAGGTGTATTGACACGAAGAAAGGTCGCTATGATAGAAGAACAAGTAAACTTATGTTTACTTTCCAAAGTTGAACTTAAAATTGTTATTGAGGCATGCAAAAATGAACATTGGATTAAGGCTATGGAGGAAGAATTAATACAAATTGAGAAGAATTAGAAATGGGAACTTGTCCCAAGACCAACAAATAAGAATGTGATTGGAACTAAGTGGGTATTTTGAATCAAGTTGAATGAGAGTGGATAAGTAAGAAACAAGGTAAGACTAGTGTGTAAAGGTTACTCACAAGTGGAAGGAATAGATTTTGAGGAGACATTTGCTTCGATGTCAAGAATGGAAGCTATTAGGATGTTTTTGAATTTTGTAGCACATAAGGATTTCAAAATTTATTAGATGGATGTGAAGTCTACATTCTTGAATGGTGAATTGGAAGAAGAGGTTTATATTGAACAAAAAAAAGGCTTTAAGCTATCAAATAATCCTAATATGGTCTACAGATTGAAGAAGGCATTATATGGACTCAAGAAAGCTCTTAGAGCTTGGTATGCAAGATTGGATAGGTACTTGTTGCAACAAAGATTCAATAAAGGTACTACAAATAGTAATCTTTACTTTAAGGTTTAAAAAGATCAAATATTGATTATGGTTGTGTATGTTGACAACATAATATTTGGAGGTAATGAAAGTATGTGCAAGAGATTTGTAGAAGAGACGAATAAAGAGTTTGAGATGTCTATGTTTGGGGAGATGAATTTCTTCCTTAGACTTCAAATCAATCAGACAAAGAAAGGGATATTAATTTTATAATCTAAGTATGCCAAGGAAATGTTGAAGAAATTTGGGATGGAAGACTCTAAAATGGTATGTACTCCTATGGTTACTGGTTGCAAACTAAGCAAGAATGATGAATCTCCTAAGGTTGATCAAAGCAATTACAAATCAATGATTAGAGGACTACAGTACCTAACTATTACTAGATAGGATATCATGCATGTAGTTTGTCTTCTAATTAGATTTCCAGAAGATCCTAAAGAGTCACATATGGCAGCAGTAAAGAGAATATTCAGATACTTGAAGGGCACTTTGGAACATGGCTTGTGGCATCCAAAAGATACTGATTTCTCTCTGAGTGCTTATATAGATGTAGATTGAGAAGGTTGTGAGGATGACATAAAGAGTACAAGTGGCGGTGCATTCTTTCTTGGAAATAGATTGGTGTCTTGGCTAAGCAAGAAGCAAGATTCAATGTCATTATCTATTACAAAGGCAAAATATATTGTTGCAACATCATGTTGCACACAAGTTCTATGGATGAAGAAAACCTTGAAGGATATCAGAGTGGTATATGATGAACCTATTTCTATCTTATGTGATAATACAAGTGTTATCAAAATTTTAAAGAATATGGTAATGCATTCAAGGACAAAACATATTTCAATCCAATATCACTTTTTAAGAGAGAAGGTTGTAGTGAATGAGGTGAAGTTGGAGTATGTGCCTACTAAGGATCAAGTTGCAAATGTATTCACAAAGGCTCTTCCAAAGGATACTTTTGAGTATCTTCGAGAGAATTTGGGGGTTATTGCCCATCCTTATTTCAACTAGATGCATAAGGATATGCACTAGTCTAGTGGATATCAAGATTCATTCTTTTTTGGATTGATGTTAGTGGCTACCTCTTAGGGGAGTAGGTAGTAGCATTATTAGTTGTTGTAGTCAGGGGGAGTAAGTGTTGTAATTGAGCAATAGTTGTTGTTTGATGCAGTATTTTGTAAAGGAGAGTGTGCAAGAAACAAAGTGTAGTAAAAAGAAAAGGTAGTTGTTTTCCCTTATAGGTGTTGCCCTTGGGGAAGAGAGAGTGTGTGTGATTAATGTCAAAGGAGGAAAGATACAAGTGTGTTTCCCTTTGCCACTGATGTCAAAGAGGGGAAAAGCTAACTGAAAAACCCTATGAAGTAAGGGGAAGAAAGAGAAAGTGTAAGGGAGTAGTGTGTGCTAATGTGTAGTATATGAGTTGGTGATCAGAGTTGTTATTTTTGTTGTTGATGGTTTTTCCATGTGTTGTCATCAATGACAAAGGAGGATATTGTTGGAAGTATGAGTAGCTATTGTGTTGTCATTGATGTCAACAGTTCTAGGTTGTTGCATTGATGTCAACAGGTTTATGGAGAGACTATTGGAAGTCTATGATGATGCTTTTATTGGTTACACTATGTTATCATTAGTAGTATTATTGATGTCAACCTCTAGTGTTGCTTTGATAAGAATGTATTGGTGATTGGTGATGTTCAACCTCTTGGGGGGTTGAGATGTTATAGAAGTGTTCTAGGTGATGTGAGTGTGTTTGTGGTGCTTGGTTTCCAAGTGCTTTGGAGAAAATTTAAAGAAAATATAAGACATCGTGGTTGAGAGGTGTTGAGTATAGTAGAGTAGTGATTTGGTTTTTCTCCACATTTCTTCTATGTTGCAGATCTATCTATGTAGTTCAAACATGTTGATTAGATGTGTTATATCCAGAGTTTCAAGTGTTGGGTTGTTGTGCAGAGAAATTTGTGTTAACCAGTGTGTGAACTGTGTTACTAGTGTTGTCTGGGAGAAATGGTTTTTCTCCACACTTCTCTGCAATTTGGTTTTTGGTCTTGCAGATCAAAGGGTTTTCTTATATTGCTCATATCTATCTTGAGTTCGAATTATTTAAAGTTTGGTTCTCTGCAAGGTTGGTTTCTTGAGTTATAGTGTGTGGAAGGTTAGTTGGGTGTACAAGATGAGTATGTTCTTCAAGTGAAAGTTGTTGTGAAGGAATTTGTTAGATTTCAAAGTGTTTATGGAATGTTCTAGATGGTTTTTAAGTGTTGTATGTTATCCGCAATTCACCTTTGGATCAAAGGAAGTGTGCACCTAAATGTTTAATGGTGTTTACAAATGTTCAACTGACCTTGGGTGTTTACACTAATTGCAAAAATGCTTCGATGTTTGTGGAAGCGTGGAATGGTGCATATGTATGGTTTGGGTCTGAGTTAAGGTGTGGTGTGGTGCATAACCCACCTTGCCGATTAATTTCAAGGTTGAGGATGGTATAAATAAGTGTTGAGTTGATGGAGAATTGTGTGATGGTGTGTGTAATGTGAAGTGCGAAAGTGTGAAATGCAATGCGAGCTTTAATGTGTTAGACTACTGGAAACAATGATCAGAAGATGTCTACATTCTTCAAAGAGGCTGCAAATATATTGGTGATGTTGTGGTGGATCTTTTTGTTGCTCTGAGATGGATTTGTCACTGTAACATCCTTTTTCTTCTTCTTTCGAATCTGGCAGTGAGCCTTTGGCAGTAAGCCCTTCTTTTCTTTTGGGTAGTGAGCCCTCTGATAGTGAGCCTATTGTATTCGGTGTTGTAATTACTTTATATCGTGAGCTAATCCTCACCATGATTTTCCCTTCTTGGAATTTCCATGTAAATTTGGTTTTATCATGTGTTTGGATGTGTTTGCATTACTGTTTCTTATGTTTATATCCTGCTAATACATGATAAGGGTTTAATGGTTATTAAGAGTTTAAGGACTAATGCAGATCTAAATGTTAATGAGGGTTTTGATGTTTTAATGTACAAATGATTCACCCTCCTCTTAGTTGTCTTGTGCACTCAACAATTGGTATCAAAGCAAGGTTCCTTAGAAGAAAGCTTAACTACTTGAGGTAGATTTGAGATGGCGCACAAGAAGGAGGTTCCTCTGTTTGATGGATCTAATTATGTATTTTGGAAGACTAGGATGGAAAGTTTTCTTGTTCCTCTAGGATTTGGAGTCTGGAAGTCTATTGAAACTAGATACACAATACCTGCAAATGGTCTAAGTACTAATGATGAGATCAAGACATATGAGAATAATGGAAAAGCAAGGTATGCTCTTTTGAGTGGTCTTGCTAATTTAGAACTTGTGAAAGTTGAGTCTTAAAACTACTAGTGAAATTTGGAAAGTATCTATGAAGGAGATAAAAAACTCAAGCAAGCAAAAATACAAAGTATGAAGACTAAATTTGAGACCTTAAGGATGACAGAAGATGAAGATATTATAGGCTACATGTATAGAGTGGATGAAGTTGTCAATTCCATTAGAGACCTTGAAGGAAAACTTGAAGAAGAGGTGGTAAAGAAGGTACTCAGAACTCTTACTTAAGCTTATAGTCATAGGGTTTCTACTATTGAATACTTTCAAAATTTAGATCAATATTCCAGAGATCAGTTGATTGACACTTTAACTGGTTTTGAATTGAGAAAGTTTGGTCTAATTGATGTAAAAAGGGAGACTACTTTCAAAGCAGAGAAAAATGAGGAATCTGATCTAGATGAAATTGATGAGTTGGAAGCAAACTTTGTGAGGAAATTGAAAAATGGCACTGGAAAATATAGAGGTAAATTACCTTTCAAATGCTTTAACTGTGGAAAGATTGGTCATTATGCTTCAAGATGTCCTGTCAAAGCTTCAAAAGATAGACCTAAGGATAATAAAGGTAAATCATATAAGAAAAGCTATTATGTTAGAGAAGATTCCAATATATCTGATGATGAATCTGATTATGCTAATGATGAATATGATGAATATTTTTTCACAATTCTAAATGCTGGAACTAATTTTGCTAACTCTAAGAGATGTACAATGAGATGAAATATATTTGATCATTTTCATTCATAATTTGTATAAAATGTACATAAGGAGACAATTGGCCAAAAAATTATGCCATTTGTATTCAATGAATGCTAGTACAATTAAGTTAAACTTGCAAACTACAACCAATTCAGACTCAATAACCTAGAAAAAGATTTAAACTCTATTCTCTATGTTTTGCATTACAAAATTTCTCCAAAATATCCATGTAAATGGTCTTGAATTCCATTTTATAAGAACAAGGGAGTAACAAGCCTCAAACCAAGTAGACATGTCACTTATTCATTTGACATTCAATTACATTTCAAAATATGAGCACACTTTCTCGTGGAGGGAATATTCTAAGGAAAAATGTAGTTATATTTACTTGTAATCTTTGACCTTTCCAAAAAGTGCTCGATGCAGAAAGTTATACTCTTTTCTTCTTACTCATCTCCCAGTTGGTTGGAGAGCTAACTAAGCATGTAAGGAAAAAACTTGGACCATTAGAAGACAAAATTCTTTAGCCGAAGTTGTTGGAAACTCCTGTTGGCACTGATTAAGCATATAGGACAAAAAGAATGTTCCAAATCATCTAAAAAGGCTTACAATTTTGGAAGCTAATTATACTTCTTGTCCCAAGCACCATAGTCTTCTTTTGAAGGCCACTTGAATGCCATAAATTCATCCAATATAGTCCCAGGTAAGCTCCATATTTTCTCATCACAGAATCTACCTCCTTGTCAAAATCTTCCAAGAATCTATTTGTCCCATACCTTATCAATACAACTCTTCATGAAGTCAATATCTATGGGATCCCATTCACAAATTAGAAATGCCAATGTGGTAGTGATGCTTTTCATTTGTGCTCTCCATTCCTCATATGATTTCACTCCACCATCCTCATTCAAGATATCAAAAATCTTCATATGATTTCACTCCACCATCCTAATTCAAGATATCAAGAAGAATTCCCAAGTCACTCTCATTAAAATTCTTGAGAAACTCTTTTATTCTCTCCTCCATAGGGTCTACCATTAGTTTGCACTCTGCTAAATTCTTAATAATCTGATATGTAGGAATGATCTATTTTATTTTATTGGAGTTATAGGTAGATCCTTTGATCCTACTTGCTAAAGAATTCAATTTTGGAACTCATTTTTTCATTAGAGGAATGGCCTCTGTTCTATCATTTGTAAACATGTCAAAATATGAAAGCATTAGAGAATAATTCTTGTGAAAACCATGAGTTTTCTTGAAAATTTTACATATCAAGTGTCCCAACATGTTAGAGATAATGTGCATGTTCTCATCCTTGTATTTTGTATAATTCTCAAACAATTCATTATACACTTTCATCTACTATGACAATTCTTTCCTACCGATTCTTGCTTTGGGAGGGGTGTTGTAGAGGTGCTTGGCACCAATGAATTATCTTGATACACCACCATTGCTAAAGATTGTGGTGGGGGAGGTTGTGGTGCTTGATGCTCTAGCTATTGTTATTCCATTTTTGGTTGCATTTGTTGCATATAAGGCTGCATTCCCTGTTGAACATGTTGTAACATTTCAACCTGTAGCTCCAATTGAGATATCTTCATCTTATCCTTATTGTATTCATTCAACAAGTCTCGATACTTCTTGAGGGCTTGATCATGTTGCTCTTGCAAAGATTTTGTTGTTGCCTTACTAAATGGGAAACATTCACATCCAATGTGGTTGCCTCAACTGTAGATGTGTTTGATACTCTCTTAATTATTAGCCCTCCTCTCATGTCAGTAGCAAGCTCAACAATTGTTGGTTTGTTTGTATTTGGGGCAAGAGCCCAAATAGCCAATGTGTCCCACTTAGGATTGAATACAAAACCAGTCAAAGCAACCAATGCTTCATCCTCAGATGAAAACAACTTGTGCATCATGCTTCTTCACAGTGTCCAGGGAAATGGAAGATGTTATGTCCCATTCAAGTAGGAGGAGGGTACCAATTTCCCTTAGAAGTTTCCTAGCTTTCTCTGGTGTCATTTCTTTTTTCCTTGATTTCATCTAAAGAATCTATTTGATATTTCCTTCCTTGACTGATCAGGGAACAAAGCTATCTCCTCATTCAGCCTCTTGTCAAATTCATCTTTTTTGCTTCTCCATACAAATTCCTTAAAAACATCACTCCTAACAAAATTGTCATCATCCATAAACTTTTTGCAGGCTTCATCCCTTACATCATTTGTGTTGTCTCTTCCTCCTATGATGGACTGTGTCACTCTTCCCTCTGGGGCTACAAAATCATCATCTCTCTGAGGAGATTGCATTTTTTGCATTATTTCCTCCCTAGTCTCAACAACATCCTCCTCATCTGAGTCAAGAGTATAGTCAACTAACTGTTCCTTCTAAATTATCCTTCTCTTTAATGAAGATTCCCTAGGGAGTGAATCCAAATCAATTATGTTTTATGGAGGAGAAGAAGGTGCCTGCCTTATACGTGATGAAGCTGCAAATTCAATAGATGGAGAAGGAGAGTCCCTTGTTTGCTCCTTCTTTAAAAATACTTCAGGTCTCCTTGTGAAAACATAAGACCTCCTTGGAGGCTGATATGTTGGCCTCCAAGTATAAGGGTTTTCCCTTTGTCCTTTTCTTATTCCTGGGCCTTTGATGCCACTCCAACAATTTTGTCAAAATTCTATAAAATGGCTTGAATCGTAAAGACCGCATCATCAACAACTATCAATGTCCCCTTGAAAGAAGGGTCCCTCTTCATCTTAGCATCTTAAATTTTTTTGAATGTTGTCCATTTGGATTTTCTATCTTGTACTTCCTTCTCATCAAGGTAGTTCCTTATAAAATCCTCTGCATAATCAACACCATGATACTATTTTGACTTGTTGATGTTTATTCTTAACTTATTAATAAATCTCAGGGTAAAAAGTTATTACCCTTGATGGTTTCATTCTATAGAGCACCAATATGTCAAGGATTTGCTTCCAACCATCTTTGTTCATGGTAAAATAAGAAAAAATAGCGAGGAAAGGGAAAAATGAACCATTTCTCTAATTTTCCAAATGGGTCTCCTCAAGATAAGACAACTACCACATCACCTCTAGAAAACCAATCCTCAGTGGTACTATTTAGGTATGTAAGAATTGGCTATGAAGGTATCCACCCAAGATCTAGAGGCCTAATAGAAAGCACAAGCATAAGAGCGATAGAAACAACATGACAAGAATAAACTGTATTCTGCCAATGATGCAAAATAGAATGAGCAAAAGTACATAGGATACCCCTTGGTTATATAGCCAAGGTGAGTACATAGAAGGGCATAATATTATGACAAGTGTCGTAATCTTATGACATGAGACAACTGTGGAAAGCTATCACTCCACCTAAAGTGGAAAAGTGATAATGTGATGATCACCACAAATGGCGGATCACCCACAAAAGGTGGAGAGGTGATCACATGATATGTCCACGAAGGTGGATGTGATAAAGTAATAACATGATAAGTCCACCAAAAGTGGAAATGCTCCAACTACCTCCTATGTGGTCCCTAAGTAAACTTAACTAAGGTGTAATAATGACCTAAGACAAGGTACAACACTTTTAATTACACCAACACCCCCCCTTAAGTGCAACTTAGGGGGAATGTACACAAAAAAAAACAATGCAAGATGGGTCCCGACAACTAGACCATGTTAGGTACCCATGTACAAATGCAATGCAATCTCTCATAAAGCGGAGAAAAGGAGAAAACCACGTGGGAAAAAAATCCTCCCCAAAAAGAGAGATGAAAAAAGAAGAGAAAAATATCTCAAATGTATGAGAAGGACAAAACCCCTAGAAGAGGAAAAATTCCCCCCATAATAGAGAATGAAGAAGTCAAGAGACCTCAAATGAAACATCTCGCACCCCCAAGAGAGCTCGAAAATGATGATATATAATTTTAGTGAAGGTTTTGGTGAAGATATCTGCAACCTGTTGTGTTGTAGGACAATACTACAAATCAATGGCCTACTCCTGTATCAGCTCTTTGATGTAGCGCATATGAATCTTGATGTGTTTGGTCCTCTAATGATGAACCAAATTCTTTGATATTTGGATGGCACTTTGATTGTCACAATGAATGGCTATAGGACGTGGAATAGTGAAGCCAAACTCAGTGAGAATATTTTGAAGCCAAATAGCCTTAGTAGCGGCATTAATAGCCCCTCAATACTCAACCTCATTTGAAGAAAGATCAATAGCATGTTGCTTCTTACTCTGCCAAAAAATGGGGCCAAAACCAAAATGAAATTTGTAGCCAGAAGTGGACTTATGATCATCAAGATTGCCAGCCCAATTAGAATCTGAATACCCCACCAAGGTAAGTCATGTACTTGTTGCATAGTGAATTCCATAATGATGTGTACCCTGTATATGTAATGCAAGATGAATTTGGCTGCTTTCCAATGAAGCTCATGTGGTTCTTGCATAAAGAGTGAAACCATGCCAACTACAAAGGAGATATTAGGGCGTGTGTGAGTCAAGTAGATGAGACTCCCAACAAGGCGACGATACAAAGTGGCATCAACAAGTGGAGTAGAACACTTAGCCTCAAGCTTGACTCCTAAAAGAAAGGGAGTCAGAGCAGGCTTACAATCAACCATGTGAAATTGAGCTAGAAGATCAAGAGAATACTTGGGTTGAGAGAGAGAGATCCCAAAAGCTGACTATGTGATCTCAATCCCAAGAAAATAGTGCAAAAGGCCCAAGTCAGTCATAACAAATCTGTCCTGCAAAGCATATTTCAATCTGCTAATGATGGATGAGGCACTCCCTGTAATGATCAAGTCATCAACATAGAGCACAAGTAGCAAATGAGAGTCATCCTATCGCAAAATGTAGACATTCAGATCCAAATGACACTTGGTGAATTCTACTCAGAGAAGAAAGGAATCCATCTTGGCATACCAAGCCCTAGGGGCCTGCTTGAGGCCATAGATAGACTTCCTCAATCTGCAAACCAAAGAAGAATCCTATATGAATCCCTGCGGCTTCTCCATGTAAATATCCTCATGAAGATCCCCATGAAGAAATGCACTCTTCACATCCATTTGATGTACAACCCAACCATGAGCTGCAACAATAGCAAGTGTCAAGCAAATGGAGTTCGTCTTAGCAATGGGTGCAAAGGTCTCTGTATAATCAACACCTAGAACCTGTGAGAAACCTTTTTCCACAAGTTGAGCCTTGTATTTATCCACACTTCCATCTGTTGCATACTTGGTGCGATAGATCCACTTACATCAAACCATCTTTCTCCCCTTAGGGAGTGGAACTAAATCCCATGTGTGGTTCCTCATCAAGGAACTATACTCTTCCTCCATTGCTGAATCCCACTCTGGAACTCCTGATGCTTCCTTGAAGAACTATGGATTGAAAGCACTAATAATAAAAGCATGTGGAAAACCCTAATGTTGTGACCGAGTCCTTTGAGTATTTGAAGGATCCCCAACAAGAGAACCTACTGACTCAAGAGTTTTTCGAGCCCAACGAGGCCTAGTAGAAGATGAAGGATGAGGCTCCTCAACTGCAAGTGGACCCTGCAAAGGCGTGATCTTGCAAGTCAAATTTAAGGGAGAATCATCATCTGAGTCACTATCATCAGTTTCCATTATGGAGGAAGGAAGAGGAGGATTAGAGGCCAAGTTAGGAGAGCTTTCCTCAAAGTGAACACTCCTCTCAATGAATAGATCATGTGTCTCTGGATCCAAAAGTATATATGCTTTAACACCTTCAGGATATCCAACAAAGATGCAAGGCCTCCTCTAAGGTTCTAATGCCTTGTGCTTCTCTGGAGGTATGAGTGCCCAAGCTGGACAACCAAAAACTTTGAAGTGTCTCACAACTGGTTTTCTACCACACCAAGCCTCAAAAAGGAGTCATACCCTTCAAAGCCTTATGGGGAAACCGATTTTGGATGTGTGTGGCACAACTTATAGCTTTTTCCCAAAATTATAGACCAAGAGAATGAGCATGAATCATGCAGCTAGCCATCTCCTTAAGGGTCCTATTCTTCCTTTTAGCAACACCATTATGTTGTGGAGTGTAGGTAACTGAATGTTTAAGATCAATCCCCTCAAGAGTACACAATTTCTCAATTTACATATTCCCTTCCATTGTCTGAGCATAGAATCTTAACTTACTTCCCTGATTGCTTCTCAAAATGAGCCTTGAAGGCTAGAAATCTATCAAACATTTCACTCTTGTGAACAAGAAAATAGACCCATGTGAAGCGGGAGTAGTCATCAATGAAGGTGAGGACATAGTGGGCCTTGCTAAATGATGGTACTAGAAATGGACCTGCTACATCATTGTGAACCAATTGAAGAACTTCCAAAGCTCTCCAAGACTTCCCTTTATCAAACTTCTCTTCTGGATGCTTACCCAAGGAACAACCTAAACATACACCTTTATAAAAGTTGATTTGAGGGATTCCTATAACCATATCCTTGGAGCTAAGCTACTGAAGATAATGGTAATTGAGATGTCCAAACCACTCATGCCATAGCTTACTTTCTTAATTTGAATGAGTGAGCAAGGCTATAGAAGGAGACTTAGGCACAAAGTGGGAGAATGAGTAAAGTCATGTGTTGTGATTGGCTTGTCCCACTACAACCAAGGAATCATCCTTAAGTTCTTTGACCATAACTGAATCAGGTAGAAACTCAACTTTCTTGCCATCTCCAAAGTGAGTGATTTGGTAGATTGAAAGAAGATTGGTGCTCAAGTTAGGAACATAGAGAACATTCTCAAATGTTCCATCTTCCATGACAACCTAACATTTTCCTTCAACTTCCACTTGAGTATCATCTCCTATGAAGATGGTTGGTACCTTACATGGCTCCAAAGAAGAAAACTGCTCCCTTGTAGAACCCATGTGATGAGTGGCACCCAAGTCAAGTATCCATTGTTGTGAAGAACCTATAGTAGTCACAAATGCTTTCCCTTTTCCTTTTGATTGTGAGGAAGTGGAAGGAGATGAATCCTTCTTCTTATGGGCGAATGGAAAATTGATGATGTTCTTCTTGATGATGTTTGTCAACTCATCAATTTTCTTAGTGTGGCAATGATGCTCATCATGACCAAATCTCTTGCAATATGAACAAGTTGGTCTCTCCTTCTTGTTTGAATTTCCCTTCTTGGGAGAAGATGAAGAATTCCCTTGTTGTGGAGAGGATGTTTGTGCTTTATCTTGTTGTGTCTTTGGATTAGACTGCTTCTGCTTCTTGTTGGAACCCTTTCCTTGAGTCCCTTGATTATCCACCAAAGCTTTGGACTTTGAAGACTTGAGAATCCCCATGCTTATCAAATTTTCTTGCTTTAACATCAACATTTCTATGAATGCATCAAATGAAGGAATAGTGAAAGAACTACCCACTGTCAAGCAATGGGTTTGGAAGCTAGAAACAAATGTTGCATATTTTGATGGAAGATTTCCCAACAAATTGTAGACCAACTATGCATCCTTTTTGTCAATGCCACAATCCTTAAGTTGTGCTCTTAGCTCATTTTCCTTAGTGACATAGTCTTGGATTGTATCAAAATTCTTGGGATCTAACATTGTTAGATCATTGTCAAGCTGATAACCTCTAATCTCATCAACTTAGCCATGCAATTGACCAAACTTTTCCCAAGCCTCTTTGATTGTTTTACACTTTTCAATTTGAAAGATGAGATCTTTTTATATATATTTCCTCAAAGTTTCAAGAGCCATAGTATTTTTAGTGAGCCAATCCATATGAGCAATAGGATTGGCTTTAGGATTAGATGGTGCAACAACAGTTCCATCAATATAATGAGTTAATCATTTTTCCATTAAGTTACTCCAAGCATCGATTTTCCAAGCATAGTTATGTGGAGTTAACAAAGGAAACTTAGGAGAACCCATAGCAAAAAAATGAAAGAGAACAAGATAGAGAGAGAAGCACAATCACACAAGACACCCCCCCAAATTCACTCAATCAAAGAATCCCCCCCAAGAAAAAAAAGATGATTTGACACTTTATACCTAGTGCATGTACAATGGCCACTTGGAAGCCAAGCAAAGTGGACTTCTGATTTTCAATGTTTTACAATAGCCTTAAGTAGGCTACAACAGACTCAAATGACTAATACAAAAGACCAAACTGAGATTTTAGCTTTACAAATGCCAAAATGGGCCAAAATAGACCATATGTTGAAAGTACAATTTTGATCACAATCACTACAAACTGATAGCACCACTATAAAGTTAAGAAAAAATCATGCACTTTAAAAAAAACACTTGAAAAGGAGTTCGTATGAGCCTGAACCGAGCCCCAAAAGTTGTAGAAACAAGGATCAGATAGGTATAGTTTGGAAAAATTGAAATTTCTGGAAAATTTGTCCACCAAAATTAGAAAATAATTGCACCACTACAGAGTACACAAAAAATTAGCCCAAATTAAAAAAATTGCACTGAACGAGGCCTCAAAATGACCAAAATATGAGCCTTCAAAGTTGAACTACAAAACTGAAAAGCTCAAATGGAGAGGGGGTCTGATTTGCTGACGTCAACAAAGCATGAGCTTAAATTTGATGGTCATATGATTGTCAAAGTTGTCGTAAGCTTGCTTTGCCAAAATATTCTTTTCACCGATGGAATATTTGAGATGCACTAGAATATGCTAATTTCGTTGGCGAGGGGGGCGGGGGGGGGGAATCAAAATCTTCTGGGCGGAATATTCCACCGCCAATGAGTTTGACCGCCGGTAGAATGAATCACCAAGTAGACTTTGAACTCACCGCCGGTTAGTTGGGAGTGTGGTGGGGCCGCGGTGTGTGTACGGACCACTAGCTATGAGCCATGTGGTGGAGCGTGGGTGGTCATGGTACAACAATACCTTTGGTGGTACCCTATGTACAATAGTCCATAGACTTTTGTCTGCGACAATTAAAACTGCCTTTTTTTTAATTTAAAAAAAAAAAAATTATGCAAATAAAAAATATTGTGAAATAAATTTTTGATATAATTTTTTTGGAAATTTTTTTCAGAGAATATTAAATATTTTTTTGAAAAATAAATTTGTACCCAATTGCAATGATGGCTAGGTCGTACGACTCGGTCAACAAATTCTTTTTTCTTTAACAGAGAACTTTGTCCAAATTCAACAATTTGACAGTCAATTTAAGGGTTTTTGACCCTTTTGAACAAGATGGAGATGTCCTTTTTGGCTGAAAATGCTCCAAAAATATGGCTACCTCCTGTATCTGGCAACCAACATCAATCTTCAAACCCTTGCAAATTTGGCCTCCAATGTCGAATTGGGATGAAACAAAAGGAAAAATTAACTTTCTTGGATGCTCCGGACACAATGGTGAGCTCAAATATGATGCAACAAGCTCTCAAAATGCACCCGCAATACAAAACCAAAAATGGAACCCCCTAGAATCTGGTATTTCTATCACAAAAATACAAGATTGCACTTAAGATCTCCCAAAAGACTAACCAAAGACACTCAAATAGGCTTTGATACCATGTATGAATTGGCTATGAAGGTAGACACTCAAGATCTAGAGGCCTAATAGAAAGCACAAGCATAAGAGAGATATAAACAACATGACAAGAATAAACTACATTTTCCCAATGATGCAAAATAGAATGAGCAAAAGTACATAGGAGACCCCTCAGTTATATAGCCAAGGTGAGTACATAGAAGGGCATAAGATTATGACAAGTGTCATAATCTTATGACATGAGACAACTATGAAAAGCTATCACTCCACCTAAAGTGGAAAAGTGATAATGTGATGATCACCACAAATGGTGGATCACCCACAAAAGGTGGAGAGGTAATCACATGATATGTCCACGAAAGGTGGATGTGATAAAGTAATAACATGATAAGTCCACCAAAAGTGGAAATGCTCCAACTACCTCCTATGTGGTCCCTAAGTAAACTTAACTAAGGTGTAATCATGACCTAGGACAAGGTACAACACTTTTAATTACACCAACAAGGTAGAACATGTGATAGGGGGCATCCATACACTCTTAAAATTGTGTAGTTAGAATGGGCTATGACATCACCCCAATTATGGCCAATTCCAAGCTCAAGTTTCCTCTTTGTTAGCCTTAGAAAATCATGACTTTAGATCTATAGGAATTCTAGGAAATTGGCCCTTTAGAAAGTACATTATATTTGCTGAGAAAAGATTTGTGAAAGTCCCAAAGTTGGACTGTTGACAATGCCTATCCAATAGATGTGTCCACATTTGGACTTGGAGGTCATCACCCTTGTCATCCTTCATTTTAATTTGCAACCCTTGACCTAATTCTTTCCATCCCCAAGCTAGGAACATGTGGCACAAAAGTGAATACCACTTGAAGTTTCCTCCCTTCTCACCCTTTTTGATGCTGACTAACCCTTTATGAATGGAATCACACAGGTAGGATGCAAATTCATATTACTCATTTACCATTGTATTTTGGATGTTTGTAGCCATAAACATGACAACAACATGCATATTTTCTAGAGGGGTAAATCCTAGAACTTGGTGCAATGAGTGATAAGTCTTTGCAAAATATCCCTCAAAACTATCCACTTTTAAAGGTTCTTGCTCAAATGGGGATATTTTGATAGTCTTCCTCTGAGTGTCTTTAACCCTAAATCTTGGCAATAACATGACTTGGTATGTGCTCTTATTCTTCTCATATTGATCTTTGAACTTAGCCAAGTTGATGGGTTTGTTTACAAAGGGGTTGAGCTTGAAAACCCCTGCAACAAATTCTTTATCCAACATAACCATGACCTTCATCATCAAGGTCCTTACAACCCAGACTATATCATCATAATTTGTTGCTACAACTTTCAAAAAATCAATATCAAGGAAGACATTGGGGACAACCAATTTACCCAAAGTCAAGTCTCCACACATTACATGTGGGGATAGGGGAATTTTTCTTTCCATACCAATGTTTGAACAAATCCCACCCCGACAAGGTCAAGTCAACATCCTGAACACCATGGCAGTTGTCTATAAAACCCTTATCTACACGGGGGCCTTGCACCCTAACACTTTGATTGGTGCAACCAAGTAATTGAGCAATTAGGTCATCATGGAGGGCTCATTTTTGGATTGAGGTGGATGGTTGTGATTTAGGAGGTGACATTTTGATAATAATTTGCAAGAAAAATAGGGTTTATGACATGCCCTAGGGATTTGACACAATTGATCATTCAATATGGGAAAATGCATACAATTTTACATGCAAATTTTAAATTTCTAGCTTCGAAATAAACCCTAGAACACAACCTAGGATCAATAGAAAAAGATAGTAGATAATTTTGTAGAAATTAAGCAAGTATCAAGTAGAATTTCACTTGTAGGAACATAGATGAAGAAACCCTAATTCTTGATGTAGAGAGCTCGAAACTTCACCAAATTTGATCTCCTCGTGCTTTGAATGCTTTGATAACTTGCAATAATGCTTTAATTTCAGATTTTGTGGTGAAAAAGCACTCAAATTCGGTCCTATGGTGTGTCTTGTCTACCATTAATCCTCACTTGTGCGAACCAACAAGCTAACAACTACTTGTTCAACATTTTTAAATTTTGGCTATTGATCTCCAGTCGATCAGATTGATCCTATAGCTCAGATGGAGTCATTCAAGTTTGAAAAAGATTTATCAACTTTGAAAAAGCATGGAACAATGACCTTCTGACATGCAGAGACACTTTTCTAGGTCACCCAAGGCTCCAATACCTTTGAATATGTTAGAGAAATCCATGTGTTGCTTCTTCGCATTTTTACGGTCATGCACTGGACAGACAGATTGAGGCTCGCAGAATGGTAGAAAGCCTCCCAAATATTGTCACGTGTCCCAACATGTGTATTGTTTAATCTTCCTTTATGCCTCCAATACTTAGCCAAAAATTTTGGCATCTCATGAATCTTTATCAAACGGTGGAGGGCTCGCCATGTGGCATCATCCTGCGGTTTCACAAACAATTTTTAACAAATATTTTAATCAAAGCGGGCTAGCGTAACCAATGAGAATTGAACACTTGGTGGCATGGGGCCCACCCAATGGGTAACTAAAACCTTTTTAAGCACATGCACATAAGCTATAACTTAAAAGGGGCCATGACTAGGTCGATGGGAACATTAAAGCATAAAAAAAACTTAAGATGTAGACTTAGACATTAGAAACATGATCAAATATTTCATGGACTCATGGCAAGATTTTTTAAATGAATATTTAAAGGTACATGCAACTAGATAGACTAGGAGAAAGGGGTCGATAATTGGATGACTTTAAGGGCTTAAGTTGTGACTTATGTGATTGGTAACCGATGACTTCAAGTCAATGAACGATTAGAAAGAAAAGTTAGGGCATGAGATTATTAGGGTTTAAGGAGGGTTTTAGAACTTAGGTGAACCCTATATGCAAGGTTTTAACAAACCCTAGCTTGAGAGTAATGGCCAAAATACTCAAAATTTTGAAAACCCAGACTAGAACCTTGAAAATTTTGAAAACCCTATCATTTCCCTTGTCATATGACTTGAACATCCATTGTCAATATACCATTGATACCTTTCATTTTGAACATGTAGAATAGTTTGAACAAGCATGGATATTTCCTTCTCTTCTTTCTTCTTCTGTTTCCAAACTTTTGCATTTTATCCTTCTTGCTTAGTCACAAAATCCTCCCTTTTACTTTTCTATGGAGTCTCTACAAAAATAGTTCCATAGAAACATGTTGTGTGCCCATAGTTATGCCACTTATAACATTCAAAATTGTAGTTTAGAGGAGCAAAGGAGTTATAATTTCTACTTTCAAATCCATAAGAGTTCTTATTCCACCCAAGTTTTTTACCTAGTTGCATTCTATTGCCTTGGTGGGAAAGATTTATTAATTAAGTCCTTTTCTTTTGAGGCAGCGATTTTCTTTTGATAAACCTATTTTTCCTTCTTTCTACAATCTCCTTCAATAGGTCTTTTAAGTGCATCAACATAACTTTTTGGTTTTTCTTCATTTGATTTCTTTTGTGTCTTCATTTTATTTATTTTGTGTCTCAACTTTGCTATCCTTATCATCTTCTTTGTTTACCACTTTAGTTTCCTCATAACCAAGTCTTGTTTTTATTAATGGTGATCTTTTCTCTTTTAAAATTTCATCCAAAATTTTAGGGCTCTTTTCAAAGTTAAGATTTTTGTTTAGTTTGGTGATAGTTTTTTCCAATTCTTTCCTTACGGAGAAAATATGTGATTCTAGTTTCTCATAATCTTCTTCTCTTTTCTTTAGTTGAGTCCTTACAACATCTTCTATCCTTCTTACTTCTTCTAGTTGGAGCTTTAGATTAGTGTCAGTCTCTTCAAAATCATGTGATATCTTCTTTTAAGACTCACATTCTTCTTGAAGCAATAGTTTATGTTTTTGGTTCTTCTTTCCAAGTATTTCAGTTTATTCTTGTAGACACTGAAAAATGTCCTAATTGATATCATACACTTGAAACATATTTATTAACATCATTTCCTCTTTATCCATCCTCTTTTCGCTTAATTATTTCAATTAGCCTAACTAATTAATTAATTACATCATTTTCATCTAATTGGCCTACTTAATTTAATTGGGTTAATCCATCTCTTTTTACACTAACACTTCATCTCATTAAATTAAATAACTCAAAATATTTAATTTAATATCTTAAGTAATCTTATTTAATTAAATAACCCTAAGTTATTTAATTAAATATCATTTCATCCCCCTCCCCTATTTATTAAATCATATAATTTAATAAATGTCTCTAATTCTTCTAATCCCCTAATTGCATAAATTAAACCTTGTTTAATTAGCAATTAAACAAACTATCCTCACCCTAAAGGAATATTCTAAGGAATATTCCCTCTCCTCCAATGAACTCACTTAGCTTCAAATGCAAGTTAACCCTTTAACCTCTTTAACAAGTTACCTTTGACCTGTGTGAGAAGGTCAAAAGAGTGTTTGTTTGAGGCAAGTGTGAGCCTTTGATTAACTTTCATCATACATTCTCATCCGTTGATGAGAATCCATGATCCATGACTCTCATCTCCTTCATCTTGAACCGTTGATTAAGCTTTTTAATCTCAACCATCCATTCCTCATTTTCTCTTCTATAAATAGATCACTATTTGGAGACAAATGGATCCATCTTTTATTACAAACTTATGTTGTTAAATTCAATCATATACTCACTCATCTTTCACTCACATACTCACTCATCTTTTACTCACTGTTAAATTCACTCACATATCCACTCATATTTTACTCGTTGGAAAGAGACATTGCACATGTCATCTGGTGTTGTCATTGATGGAAACCCTAGTTAGCAGTCCTATCCGCACTTCAGTAATTGCTCACTTTGGAAGTTAGATTGAAGATATGAGTTAACCGCCAAAGTTAAAATAGGGCATTGGATAGAGTTGTGTACATTGGCTCATATGTAAATTCTTGTTATCATTTTGTGTTGTGGATCTCAAGGAAGGTCTTTTGATGTATGAACTATCTTATCCTTGAATCATAGGGCCTCATATTGATTGGTGTGCAAGTTAGAAGATCTAGTTTGATGATTTTTAGTCTAACCGTGCAGAAAGGCCAATAGGGTGATTGTAGCGTGTTGTGGATCTTCAAGGAATAATTTTTGAAGATTTTTTGTGTTTGAGGATGTTGTTTTGGGTCCTCACTATGTTTTGACCAACATTGTATGATTCACATTAATAATTGTTTATGGATTGAGCCGACAATTTGTACATGTTTTATATTTTGTTGAAGTCAACATGCAGTTGATGTAATCTCTTGTTGTGGATATATATAAGTGATTACTCATATCATTTTGAGGTGTGTTGTGATATGATGCAAAAGTCAGGAGGATTATAGATCGATTGTGCATAGTTTCACTTGTGCAGAAAAGGATTGGTGATTCAAATTAAAGTAGACATAGTTTCAAGAGAAGAATCAGACAAAGTGTAAAGAATGTGATTAATGTGCTTAACCGAAACTATACTCAGGCATTAGCAGATGCTATCTCATAGTTCATTCACTCCAGTTGTCTATCTATGATTCTTCTTTTGGGAGGTAAGCCTTTTGTATTTGAGTAGTGAGCTCTAGGTAGTGTGCCTGAATGCATGTGCATTCTCCATTTGTAAACACTTAATTTGAGTATACTCATATTGTGGATTAATCTCCACAATGGATTTTCCCCTAACAGGGTTTCCACGTAAAAAAATCTTGTGTTATGGTGTTGTGGTTGATTGTCTTGTGTTCTTGCATCTTTCTTTTGGTTCAATCCTATAAGTGGTTTAAAGATCAAGTTAATAAAGTTAAATTTTGGAGAACACTGATTCACCCCCCCTCTCAGTGTTCCTTGATTCCAACAATTGGTATTAGAGCCTAGTTCCTCATAAGAAGTTTAATAGCTTGGGGAAGATTTGGGAAAGTGGTTAAATGGACTCCAACATTATTCAACAACTTTTGGTGGCACTAGATGATCTTGATCAATCCAAATTTGAAGTTTGGGAATTGCAAGGAAGCCTCATGAATGCAGAGAAATTCATTCAATCATTGAAAGACAAAATCAATAAGTCCAAGGAAAAGAGAAAGGAACTCTACGATCAGCTCAAGCATAAATAAAGTAGAAGCATGGAAGATGAACACCTAGGTCAAGCCTTGAAGGAAAAGATAGAAGAATGTGAAAAGCTCACTAAAGATAATGTTGCCCTAAAGCATGAGATGAAATCTATTGTGATGAGGATGACCAAGGAGATTGAAGACAAAAAGAAGAATGAAGAGAATCTTACTCAGTCCTTGAAAGAAAAATATTGAGAATGCAACATAATTAATGATGGATTCAATCAGCTAGAGCTTGAATTGCAACAATCCAGAAACAATGAAGAAGAGCTTGTAAGACAGATTGTTACTCTCAAGGATGAACTTGCTACTGCAAATGAATACAAGGAGAAGTTCAAGACTAGCTCAGCCAAGCTTGATGATCTGATTCAAAGTCAGAAGATTGGAAATGACAAGCAAGATCTTGGATATGAGATAGGAGAAAGCTCTGGATCTGGTCAAAGGAATTTCAGGTCAGGAAATTAGATAAACAAAGCTAGAAGGTATCTGGTAAGACAACCCAATGCTCAAAAGCTCAATGGATATTGTTTTGTTTGCAATAAATTTGGTCATATGGATGCTCAATGTAGAAGTAGAATGAATTCAAGTGGCCCATCATTCTTAGGTAAGTGTTTCAATTGCAATAAGTATGGTCATAAGTTAATTGAATGCAGAAATATGACAAACAACTTTTTCAATAGAAATGTCAAATGTTATGCCTACAATAGATTTGGCCATATTGCTAACCAGTACAGATCAAGAGAAAATCAATGGAATAATTGGTTTGGACAAAGAAATGTCATGTGCTATAACTATAACAAATCTGGTCACATTGCAAGATTCTGTAGAAGCGGGAAGGGTTTGGTAAACAAAGGGAAAAATATGCAAAGAATGATAAGGGAAAAGGAAAAGTTACTACAGATGAGATCAGGAATCAAATGAAGAAGACATTGGTGAAGAAGAGTATTTCAGATGCAAGAAATGAGTCAACACCAGAATCTGGTACTAAAAATTCCTCTAGGTATTAGTTTAAGGCCTTTGGTCTAGGGGGAGCTTTCAAGAAACTCTTTTACCCCCTACTGGTAGTTGGTACCAAATGTGGCAGATTGCAATGATTGCACTAGTGATCTACATATGTTTTGGGAACACTTGTGGAGGAAATTTATGCAAAATTGAAGGTTCACAAAAGAATTTTCTTTCATAGTCTATGAAAACAAGGTATCCGAAAGCATTTATTGCGATAAAAAATTAGGTGTGTGAGTGATAAAAGGATACTTTTATTCCTCATTTGTCACATTGCATTTCGAGAAGAAGAAGTTTGGAGAGCTTTGCAAGTGAATTTTGGCGAGATACAAGTCTAAAGGCGATTCGGCGATCAAACCCTAATCTGGAAAAATGTATTTATCTGCAAAACTTTTCAATTTGAAATTTCTGGAAATGGCTACTTCGTTGGTTGTTGATATTAAGGATAGACCCCACCCAAAATTCAAATGGCACCAGTTTAAATCCATTGAGACAAAATCATTAGGTGCATTTTCTTATGTTCCGTATGGTGTTTTGCATATTGAAGATATTAGGGCATACATTCATGCAAATGTTGAAGAATTAGGAAGCTCCCAATTGTTAAATCTATATAGAAATCACATTGTGGGAGAAGATCTTCGCGTAAAGCCTGAATGTAAGACTTTGGAGGAGAAGAAGTTCACTCAAGTTGTGAAGTTTCCCATGTTTGACGAAAATGAATGGGTTTGGTACATACTACTTGTCGAGTGCATGCCGAGTTCATGTGGTTAAGTCAACCTTTCAAGATCACAAAGGAAGCTATAAGCATTGTTACTAGTCTGAATTCATCCGGTGGGTTGCCAACATTGAAATTTGTGAAGAACCAAACAGTCACTGAGGGAACTGGTTTTGTTTTTGACAGAAGAGCCATGAGAATTAATGACATCATTGAATCGGATGTAAGATTTGCTTCTATGGTTATCAGATATAAAATCTATCACTCCAGCCAGAATAACTTTGTATCCGGTACTGCAATCTATGCAGCTTATCAAATGGTCAAGGAAAATACAAAATATGACCTATGTGAGTTACTCTGAGGCCAGCTAATTGAAAATCTGGGAAAAATCAAGGACAAGAAGAACTCTTTCAAGTATGGAAATCTACTATTATGTCTATTCTCTACTTCATGAAGGAAGTTCTGGGAATTGGTAAAGTGCAATGGGAAAGTGACAAACTTGTAGTTGTTCAAATCAGAGACATCTTGTATAGAATTGGTGACAACAAAGCAAGGAAAACTGCTATATGGGGTTACTTCAAAAGATTTCAAGGTGAAATGCAAGCTAGGGAAAGGATTCCTACATCTATTGTGGAAAAATATAAGGACACTATTTGCTTAATGGTTGACATTGATCAGTGTTTGATGGAAGCAGCAGAACCTAGAATAGTTTGGATAATGCCTATGGAATATGATGTTGAAGAACACATTTTGGAGTTGCATGCCCAACACCTATTGGGAAAACCTCAAGATCTGATAGAAGAAAGGTTTGGTACCTTTGAAGAGAATAATATGCAAGTTCATGCAGAACTGAAGAAGCCTATGATAGTCTGAAAGGTGAGAAAGGAAGTTGAAGCTTTTGCAGAAAGCATGGGCATATCAGTTGAAGCAGTAAGGGAAGCTAGGAGGAAAAGAGAACAAGCTGGAGAATGGGAGCCTGCTAGAACTAAGTCAGCTAGTTTAGAAACATCCTCTACCAGATCTAGATCTACAAGGAGCTCTACACCCTCATTCGGTCTTGCAAAGAAATCAAGCCCAGTGAAAGCTCAAGTCAAGACATCTAGTAGAGAAGGAAAGAGGAAGAAGGACAAAAGTACAAGAGTCTATATTGTTGTCGAAGATGAAGAAACTAAATTAGATGAAGAAGTGAGAAATCAAGCATATGGGTATAAAGGCATCAAAAGTCTCTAAGGACAAGCCCTTCGGTGAAGAGAAAGCAAAGAAAAAGGTGAAAAATGATAAATCAAGTATGACTATAGAGGAAGTGAAAAAAGCTTTGATTAAGGATGGTAATCTCAAACCACTCTCTGAATGGAATGAAACTTTTGATAGTGTTGGTAAGAGAACTCTTGAAGAAGCCACAATAAAGTATTTGAATGTTTTCAATATGACTCTCATAGAAATAATGTCAAAGTTGCTTAAAGGGTTATATGGAGTCTTGGAAATGAGGAGAGTAAATGCAAGAGCTGAAGATGAACAAATGAGAGTGAATACTTGTTGATCTATGTCTGGTAATGTCAATAGAAGAAATGAAGAAAATCCTCAATGATGCTAAAAAGGATTTTAAGAGAAAAACAAGGGTGAACAAGCTTATGATCAGGCAGACTGAGGAAGTGGCAAAAGACACTGAGAAAATTCTTAAGGCAGTTCTGTTGAAGAACAGATATAATATTGTTTCTAAAGAAACTCATGATGAAGATGTTCCATTTGGTCCAGAAATTGAAGAAGGGAAAGAAGATACAATTGAGGATACTCAAAATCCTCTAGATATGCAAGATATTGAAATTCCCATGGAGACTGAATCTCCTAAAGTTGAAGAAATAGAGATTCCAAAAGCCAAGCAAGAATCTATGGTTGAAGAAAAGAGGGCCGAGGTAAAGGAAGTTGCAATGGAAGCAAGAGACACTGCAAAGGTAGTAAAAAAGTTATTAGAAGACCAACAAGAGGAGTTTGACCCTGAATTGCTTGAAAGCCCTATCAACTTTTCCACTCTATCTCCTATTCAAAAGCTAAAGGTAGCATCATTTTCTCAGGCCAAGGAAAGGGAGGAGATATTGAAATCTCACATTGAGGACAATGAGCTGCTAAGTCTTGCATCTGGTATCTTGGAGAAGATCATGCCTACACATGTGAAGGACTCATCTGATTCTCCCTCTGGTCGCTGAAAAAACTTATCAACTCAGCAAGTACGCACTTTGAGTCTCTTGAAAAGTCAACTAAGGATAAGGTTCAAAAAAAAATTGATGCAAACAGGTTTAGTAGATTGAAGTGCATGATTGCTAATGATAAATCATTATTAGCTACCTGTGAAAAGAATATTCAAGGTGCTTTATTTGAGGGTGGAAATATCTACAAGTCATGCTTATCATTGTCTAAATTCACCGAGGTCACTGAGAAGAAAATTAAGGAATATGAGAAACAATTAGTAGATATTTCTCAAGCCTTTGATCCTCTAACTGTTTCTGTGAGTAAGCTAGAAGATAAAGTCATATCCCTGCTTGACAAAATCAAAAGTTTGAAGCTTGAAAAAGACATAATTGTTGAAAGAGTATGTGAGCTCAGAGGATTGATTAGTCCTAAGATGGAGACAATGCTTAGTGCATTAAAGGGAGCACGAGATGTTATGGCTGTTAGTGATCTAACAAATCTTGAGTCAACAAAGATGCAATCCTACCTGTTCTGTGGTCACATGACTATTTTGGAGAGTCTCAAAAAGGGTTGGGACACTAGCTTAAGCCTATTGAAGAACAATTTTGCGGATATATTCAAGTTCATGTAAGTGAGAAAAGCATGTTTGTACATATGCAGTTTGTTCATAGAAATTTTGTATGATTTTTGGTATGCAGATTCCCATATTTGTCATTGATGTCAAAGGGGGAGTGCAGGGCAGTGAAAAATGTCATATTCATCTCAGGTGGAGTTGTGTTTTAAAGTTTTGAGGATTGTAGTGTATTCATGTTGGTACTGATTCCAACACTTAGTCATTTTTCACGAAGTGTTGCCATCAATGCCAAAGGGGGAGATTGTTGGCAAGAGACACTGCACAAGTCATCTAGTGTTGTTATTGATGGCAACCCTAGTCAGTAGTCCTATCCGCACTTCAATAATTGCTCATACCAGAAGTTGGATTGAAGATATGAGTTAATTGTCAAAGTTAAAATAGGGCATCCGACAAAGTTGTGTACATTGGCTCATACGTAAATTCTTTTTATCATTTTTTGTTGTGGATCTCAGGGAAAGTCTTTTGATGTATGAACTATCTTATCCTTGAATCATAGGGCCTCGTATTGATTGGTGTGCAAGTTAGAAGATCCAGTTTGATTATTTTCAGTCTAATAGTGCATAAAGACCGATAGGGTGATTGTAGCGTGTTGTGGATCTTCGAGGAATAATTTTTGAAGGTGTTTTGTGTTTGAGGATGTTGTTTTGGGTCCTCACTATGTTTTGGCCGACATTGTATGATTAACATTAATAATTATTTATGGATTGAGCCGACAATTTGTACATGTTTTATATTTTGTTGAAGCTGACATGCAGTTGATGTAGTCTCTTGTTGCGGATATATATAAGCGATTACTCATATCATTTTGAGGTGTGTTGAGATATGATGCAAAAGTTAGAAGGATTATAGATCGATTGTGCATAGTTTCACTTGTGCAAAAAAGGATTGGTGATTCGAATTAAAGCAGACACAGTTTCAAGAGCAGAATCAAACAAAGTGTGAAGAATGCAATTAATGTGCTTAACTGAAACTATACTCAGACATTAGAAGATGCTATCTCATAGTTCATCCACTCTAGTTGTCTATCTATGATTCTTCTTTTGGGCAGTAAGCCTTTTGTATTTGAGCAGTGAGCTCTAGGTAGTGTACCTAAATGTGTATGCATTCCCATTTGTAAACACTTAGTTTGAGTATACTCATATTGGGGATTAATCTCCACCATGGTTTTTCCCCTAATAGGGTTTCTACATAAAAAAAATCCTTGTGTTATGGTGTTGTGGTTGATTGTCTTGTGTTCTTGCATTTTCTATTGGTTTAATTCTATAAGTGGTTTAAAGATCAAGTTAATAAAGTTAAATTTTTCATAACACTAATTCAACCCCCCTCTTAGTGTTCCTTGATTCCAACATGTTTTAGTTCATTTTTAGTAGCATAATAGCTTAGAGCATCCATTAATGGCTTCCATGCATCCATCCTAGTTTGTAAATAAATTAGGGTTTTCATCCTTTAGCATCATTTTAGTTGAAATTAGCTTAGATTAGTTTACCAATTGCATAATTAGATCATTTAAATCATAAAATCATGGTAACTTAGCTTGCATCATGTTCTTTTTACATAATTTAGGTTTTTAACACATCAAACACCATGGTTTCATCGATTCTCTTCTATAGAATTGATTGAAACAAGCGCACTTATCACGTGATTGCAAGGAAAGGGTCGTCATTCCACATCAAAACGACACCAATTCCACAACAAGATAAATTTTGAATGGATTAGAGTAGATGTTTTGATAACTTTCATATTTTAGTATGTTAGGTTTTGATGAAATGTTTAGTTTAGATCTCTTTTGATCAATCTTGTTGAAATTCGAGTATTGGTGGCTCCATTATGCTTCGATTCCTCATGGATCAAGCATATTTTAGTCTATATCGGTATCCACGCATCGACATTTTGGTGCTAGGAGGGAAAATCGATCATTTAACTATTTTTTGGCTCGAAACTCATGTTCATGTTGTTTTGCAGGTTACAGTAACACTCAAACCACAAACAACGACGCTATTTGAATAGCGTTGCCATATAGCAATGCCTAAGCAATTTGATACAACAACGCCTATTTAATTGGCTAATGCCGATTTAAATATAGTGACGCGTATTTAAATTTAACATATCGTGGAACGAAAAATGACGATGCTGAAATTCACCAGACCGACGCTTTAAAATTTCAAACAATGATGCATTCATTAACTATGATACCCATCAAAACGATGCAATCGTGCTCACTGGTTTTGTTGCAGAGCGATGCCCATTTTCACCAGAGCGATGCCCACAGTTCAAATCGTGATGCTATCATGTGCAGCAACGCCCAACTCTGGTGAGAAGTTTAATGACTTTTTTTCAACATGTGCTTTAATTTTTTGACTTTGTTTGAATGCTAACATGTCACTGACTTCTCATTTTTACTTTTTAGATTAACTGGTTTTGTAGATTTGGAGAAAAACTAGGAAAAAATTTACCCCAACTTGTTGGGGTCATAACTTTCTACTTGGTGGTCAAAATTTGAATCCGTTTGCACCGTTGGAAAGCTCTCCAAGAATACTAGTTCAGTCCCTAAAAATCTAGTTTGGTAGTCAATTTTTAGGGACTGACGCAAGTTTCAACCCCAAATTCCACTATGAAGGCCTCTGAAACGCGATTTACTACAACATAGAAAAAATTAAAAAAAACTTAACTTTCAATTTTTCTTAGTTGTAGTTATTGTAATAGTGTTTTGACACTTGTGGGGAAATTATAACCCACCATATGCTGCTTCAGTTTATGATTTAGGACAACTAAATTTCCATTGGGTTTTAAAACTTACAATCTTAGGACCAACTAGCTCTCAATTGGGCTCAAAATTCATTTTCAAAGTTGGTTAAAATTGAACCCTCACATCATCATTTTACTTTGGGCTTAAAATTGAACAAGACAACTTCATTTTTCCATTGGTGCTTAAAAGGAACTCATCATTGCTTTGAGGCTTAAAACGAACTTGTGTTTTCATTGTCTTGTAATTTTCTTTGCAATTTGTGTCATTTGAATGCGTATGCACTTCTCTCACGCTTCACGATGATCTTGAGAATCAAAAGCATTCTAGTGATATTGGCTGTCTAAAAAATTACCTACATCTTTCAATTTGGGTTTAAAATTGAACAACAATGCTAGTGTGAGAAAAGACAACGTGTGTTCTCTTTGTTCATGCAAAAAAGGATGATCGAACTATAAATGTGCTTACTTGCTATTGTTCACCTTTAGAAGGTCTGTCTTGGTGGGAAAAAGTACTCACCCCAAGGGAAAAACCCAAGTGGTAATGAGCATAAGCCAAGCTCTTTCGAACTGCTATATAAATTTGTAGTTGCAAGGAAAGTTTGCAATCAACAAGCGTGATGCATGATAGCTCTCCCCCAATATCTTTATGATGTGTAAAGCCCTTGTTCTAAGGGTTGGGAGACCTCTTGAGGAAGTTTATCATAGTGTCCTCTGAATCGGATGCCCTTATTACAAACCTTTGTAGAAGCCAAAAATCTCTAATATTTGTTCATGTCAGGGGGTCAGACCTCTAAAGCCATCCCACATACATGTGATTCTTAGTAGAGATGAAGAGTTTTCCATGGGAGATTCATGTGAACTCAAAGCTTGGCTGACCTATAGAAGTGAGTGTCATGGAGGGGAGCTAGTGTGGTCAAGCTTTTAATCATCCACTCTAAATAAGTGCAGTTGGAGAAATCCAAGTGGGAATTCAACAAATATATCCATTTCTATCCTAGGGTTGTGATGCTTATGAGTCAATTTAACACTTTGCTTGATTTCAAAACGATCAAAAAGAAAACATCCACTATCTTCCTCAAAATTTCAAACACTTTGGCTCAAATATGGATTTCTTGAGTTAGCCTTGATATTATTGCTTGTCCTAAGGATTTATCCTTAGCGATTTCAAAATATCTTGAAATTAATCTCAAACCCATATTTCTTCCAAAGACAACATAGGCAATTATGGCTTTAACCTCATGATTTTCACGAAATGAACATTGTGAAAGTTATGATGTTTTTGACATAAACATCTAGTTTGGAAACATAATCAAAGACAAGTGTTTGTGGTAAAATCAATTCACTTAAACAAAAATAAATTGACAAATGAACCCCACATGACTATTTGGAGACCGATTGCTCTCGTTGAACAAATTGATCTTCCAAGTGCTATAATTCAACCAAACTTTAAACTCATAAACGATGAACAAACAAATCTCATTAGCAGTTTGAGAACCTTCACTTTTGAAAATAAGGAGACAAACACACAGTGAAAAAACATAACCATTCTAGACAAAGAAGAGGAACATATTGATATTGAGGTTGGAAGGCCCCTATTACCACCACCCACATGGCAATAAATATCTCCCTTTCTTCTATAAAATTAAACTATTTCCCCATGATCTCACAGAAAATTAGGATTCCTAAGCCAAGGTCTACAATTCCTCATTTTAGACTTAGGCATCTCACTCCAAAAGCTCTTAAGAAACATCTTCGAGCAGTTCACAAAAATAGAAATAAATTGGTAGCAAACTTCTATAAACATGCTTCAAGGTATAGTCCAAAATTGACTACATTCTTTTGGAGTCAAAATCTTGGTCTTTTTCATGATACCCAACTCCTCTAAATGATTCATAAAATAGTTAAACTTCTAATGATAATAAGTTTCCACAATCCATCTTATTCATCTGTATAGTTTTTCTGGATTTGATTGTGTAATTTTTTTTTATTTTTTATTTTTTTTAGTTAAACTTCGTAAGGGAAAGTCACCAACATTTCCCTTCAGACGTAGGAATCGTAGAACAAAGTATAGTCAAAAGTGGGCATTCATATTTTACCGCAACCGTTACACTTTGTTGAGAAAATTTTATGCCTAAGCTAGGAGAGCCCGAATAGGTTTGAACATTCCCCTCCGTCCTCTCATTTTCCAGGAGTTGAACATTTTAGAGGTCTAACATCATTCTCACTACCTTGCTTTTGCCAAAACAAAAGGATTTCTAAGTTCATTAGCATCCTTTATTTCAACATCAAAACATCAAACTTAAGTCAAAAGTGTTGTCCCAAAGTACTTGCAAAGATCACTTCCCACATCACCCATCTTTTCATCCCATATTATCATCATTGCTCCCAAAATACCTAGAGATTTCAAACATTACAAAACTTAGCACAAATCTCCCATAACTGACACCAAATTTATGGTAAAGATGAGATCACAACACAAGAGAACCATGAAAAAATAAAAAGTTACATTTACCTCAAGTGATCCAAATCCTTTAGAATTTGATCCTAGAAGTCATGCTACACCATCGCAACAACCATCATCTCCTTCAAGACCATATGAAATCGAAGACATCAAGAACAACCCATTTGGGCTCACTAGAGAAGAACTCTTAGAACATAAACATTTTGAAAGTGTAGCTCCTATCTCCCCGACATTTGTAGCAAAAATTTTAAAACAGGATTTCACCACTCCATCACAAGGGCTAAGTCAAACATACATACCTAGTCTTGCAACCAACCTTGCTAAAGATTTTGGTCACAACTTACCATTTGAAAGTAATACACTTGTGGGTACTCTTGAAACTAATCCTCCACCTCCCACCATTCTTTGGACACCTACCTTTGGTGCTCCTCCCATTCCCAAGGATCCAAAACAACTACAGACTCTGCTTGAACTTCACTATTCCACCACCACTTCGACACTTCAGGGAAACCCTTCTTCATCCACACCCATGAGTACCAGAAGTATGCCTACCATCACGCAGAGTAGTATAGACCAAAAATTTCAAAACAAAACCCTAGGGAATGCCAATACCATATCACAAAATCAATCCTCAACGCAAAAAGGGACATCTTTATCAAACCCTCTGGTGGGTTCATCCATTCCATCTACCATTACAACATCATCTCCTATCAATCCACTTCAAAGCAATCTCTTGCTTACAAATTCTATCAATCCTTGGAGTACGTTGATCACGAACTCTTTGTTTACATCTCTTGCATAAGGAAATCCTCAAAACATAGGACAAGGGAATCTTTTCAATTAGTGGACTCAAGGTCCTAATGTGTCATTTCCATTGTAAAATTTAATGACATCATCTTTTCCAACGACTCCCTTTTCTATTCCAAATCAATAAGAACCTCAAACATACATTCCTCCACCTCATTCTACCATATTTCAAGGAATCTTAAACCAAGGGAATCCTCCACCTTTCACCAGCAATCCGTTATCCACTCCAAACATCAATATCCCTATTTCTTCACAGATGTATCAAAAACCACCTGATCCCACATTGCAAGCACATGCCTTAGCTTTACAACAATCACAAAAAACTTATAAACAAGTTGTACAACAACAACAACAATAAGTAGCTTTAGCACAACAACAACAACAACAATAGCAAGCGGCCATTGCCCAACAAGCTCAACAAGCAGCCTTAGCAGCACAACAAGTTACGCAACAACAACAAGGAACTTTATTAGCACATCAACAATAATAGGCCCAACAACAAGCCCTAGTGGCACAACAACAACATCAAGCTCAACAACAAGCCTTACTAGCTCAACAATACGCCCAACAACAGCAACAAGGATCCTATTTTCCTCATACAAACATCATCAATCCAAACGGATCAGGAACATATTCATCACTTTCACAAAATATCACACCTTCATATACTCCATATAATTCATCTCTCATCCCACCATATGTTCCTCCACCCAATCCGCAAGATGATCTAGCATCACAATTGAAAGCACTTTCACAAGAAATGTAGGACCTTCGTATGGGAAAGACAAAGAAACCTCATACATAGAACTTGTGTCCTTACCCATTTGATCGAAACATAGCAATGATACCATTACCTCCTGGTTTTGAAATCCCTAAGTTTGACAAATACAGAGGGAGAGGAAGTCCTATTGACCATATCAAAGAATTTAACATCATGTGCATGGAAGTGGCTTACAATGGCTCATATCTAATGTGCCTCTTTCCTTGAAGTTTAAAAGGTACTGCTATGGATTGGTTCTCTCATTTGCCTCCTCGTATCAAAACTTTTCAAGAAATCATTGACAAATTCATCAATCACTTCTCCTTAAATCTTGACATGGACGTTAGTCTAGAAGAGTTGTACACTCTCAAACAAAATCCAGGAGAAACCTTCGCTAATTTCTTACAACGATGGACAAAGAGCTAGTAAAGGCAAGTGGCCTTTTCCTGACGAATAAAAAGTGGGAATCATCATAGCCAACCTTGATCCAAATCTATCATTCCACTTGAAAATGCAATGCATCACATCATATGACGAGCTTGTTCCAAGAGCCTTTAACATTGAAAGAGCCTTGATCTCGCAAGGAAATACTCAAGCTTACAAAGCTAATCATCCTTCAACTAGTTTGAATGAGAAACCTCATGTATGGGCTAAGAACAAAAACGTAACAATCAATGGTGTGGTGGACGCTAAGGTCATACTTAGTGCTCCTAGGCCCAACAACAATCAAGTTGCTAGCATCCAACCAACTATGCAACAAATTGTACCACCTTAGAAAAATCAGATCAGTAACACCAACATACAACCTGGGAAAACTGGTAATAGGAACAACTATCCCAAACACAAGTACACATAGTTATCAGAACCCATCGAGACAATCATGAAGAAACTGGTAGAGTCAAATTTGATAACACTTCCTAACTTTGAAAACTACTAGGAACCACAAGAGAAGCCATCTTGGTACAACGAGCGTGATCTATGTGACTTTCATAAAATAAAAGGACATAAAACAACAAACTGCATGAAACTCAAGAATATCATCCAAGATCTCATAGAGAAACGACACCATATCTGTTGAGGTACCAACTGGAAAGTAGGGTCTCAAGATATACAAGACCCCTATGCCCAATCATAACAAAGAAAACAACAATGGAAAAGCTAAGGATTACACCAATGTATAACATTCCTATTCCAATGCATTCGCCTCATATGATAGCGTTATCACTGTTGTCACCATCAAGGGAGCTAGTATGGAATGTGGAGTCACCATATGACGTGGCAAAATAACCGTTCAAAGAGTTGTCACAGCTCAATCTAGGACACAACCTACTTTGCCCACATCTAATCCTAGCAAGTACAATCTTGTAGATCAACTTAAACAAACCCCAACTCAGATATCAATCTTCAAACTCTTAAGGTTATCCCCTACACATAGGGATATACTGGAAAAAGCCTTGTCTAAGTCATTTGTTCCCAAGAACATTGATACCGATTAGTTTCAAGCTATGGTAGGGCATATCACTAGCCATCTTCTCACCTTCTCCAGACAAGATTTACCATTGTATCCATCTCATAATCGTGCTTTACACCTTGAGGTTGTCATTCATAAAAATAAGGTCAAAATAGTCTTGGTAGATGGAGGTGCTGGTCTAAACATTTGTACCTTGCAGTTGATCAAGCATCTAGGCTATTAAGAAGATACCATCAAGAAGACTAAGAGTACCACTATCAAAGCATATGACGACCAAGAATGGGTATCACAAGAAATCATTGCGCTCCCTATCCAAGTGGGAACTCTTATTGTAGAAACTACATGCCAAGTACTTGATCTTGATCTTCCCTATAACATACTACTTGGCCGACCTTGGATCCATGATTTGAAAGCTATAGCCTCAACCTATCATCAATGTGTGAAGTTTCCTTTTGAAGGAAGAGAAATCACTATCCATGGAGATCCTGAGCCTTTCTACTACTGCAAGAGCCTTGAGGCTAATTTTTATAAAATCCCACAAATACCCAAAAATGATGAAGGACCTACACCATCAAGCTCATTTGTTGACCCATCATCCCTAGCCTCTACCTCAATATTAAATATACCCATTGTGAAAAGCATACTCGATGTCAAAGCAGTGATCCAAGATGATGGTTGTGGAAGCTACAAAATATTGAAAGACACCTTTGTCTTAGGAGAGTTACCTATTTCTCCTCAAACTCACGAGAAACCAACATCTAGCACCAAGGAACAAAAAATAATCAAGATGGCCGCCACTACCTTCACTAAGTATGGAGACCTAAATCAAGAAGACATCAATGAGTAAGATATCTCTAAAATCCTCCATCAAGATGAAAAACTTGTTCATGTTCTTCCTATGGAAGATGACAACAAAGGTCTACAACTAATGCAAAATTGGGGATATAACAAGAATGAGAAGCTAGGACATAATGAAAACGGTTTACTAGAATCCATCGTTCTTGAGAAATGACTAAAGAATCTTGGCTTAGGTTGTACTACTACCAAGGTCACACTTATTGGCAAAGGTATTGTTTCTAAACAAGTTGAGGTTTCCTCTTGGTCACCTACATCGTGTGATGCTACCTTAGATGACTTTCCTCTTGATGTTGTTGACCTATTTGAGAACAACACCCTCTTCACGATATCCATAGCATCCTTTATCTCAAATAACCAACCAACTAAAATACGCCTAGTAGACCCACAACTCATTAACATGGACCAACAAGGACCACCGGTTCTAGATTTATTCAAAAACGATGAAGCAATCTCAGAATTCATGGGACTTTGAGACAACTTATCATGGGAAAATTGCAAAGTAGGCTTCGAAATAGAGCTCGATACAGGGGCATACTATGGGGAGACGATTGAATCCTTTAGTCGAAAAATAAATGAAATGCAACTAACATGCAAATCCTTTAGTGAAAACCACCTAGTGGTACTCTCTGGTCCCAACATAGTAAAAAAAAGGATGCATTTGACAGTGAAAACCTCTCTGAGGTACCCAAGGATGAGGGATTCAATCTCCCCCTTAGTGCCATGCATCCAAAAAAGTCAACGGTAATAGCATAAAAGGCTACTCCAGTCAATGTGGGAACAAAAGAACCTAAGGTCACCTTCTATGTTGAATCCTTGTTAGACGAAGAACAAAAGAACCTTGCAACATTCATCAAAGAAAGAAGAGCTAACTTTGCATGGTCATACATAGATATGCCAGGCCTTGATCCACAAGTGGTTGTACATCACTTAGCAGTATATCCTGATGCCAAACCAATCAAACAAAAATTAAGGAAGATGCACCCTCAGATAACACTCTTGGTCAAACTAGAACTACAAAAGCTTCTTGATGTTGGATTCATCCAACCGATAGATTATCCTAAGTGGGTTTAAAACGTGGTACCAGTCTCAAAATCCACTGGGGGCATCAAAATATGCACTGATTTCAGAGATCTGAACAAGGCATGTCTGAAGGATGATTTCCCTCTTCCCAACATTGATCTCATTGGGGATTTAACAGCTGAGCATGAAATGTTGTCACTCATGGATGGATTTTTAGGCTACAATCAAATCATAATTGCCAAAGAGGATCAACATAAAAATGCCTTTACTTGTCCATGGGGAACCTACTGCTAGAACGTGATGCCATTTGGGTTGAAGAATGCAAGAGCTACTTATCAAAGAGCAATGGCCCTCATCTTTCACGATATGATCCACAAAACAATTGAATATTATGTGGATGATATTTTGGAAAAATCAAAGAAAAGAAGTGAGCACATACAAGTCCTAGGACCTATCTTTGATAGGCTTGAAGAATACAAGGTACGACTAAATCCAAAAAAGTGTGTGTTCAGGGTCACATCAAGGAAACTTCTTGGCTTCATCATTTTACAAAGAGGTATAGAAATTGATCTAGCAAAGGTAAAAGCCATCCTAGACATGGAACCACCATAGACATTGAAACAAATGAGAGGATTACAAGGAAGGTTGCAGTCCATCAGAACATTTATAGCTTGGCTATTATACAAGACTCATCCCCTTTCGAATCTTCTCCGTACAGGGATAACCTACAAATGGGATGAAAAATGTGATAAATCTTTCCAGTAGATCAAGGATTATCTACTAACACCTCCAATGCTCATGCCGTTGATATCGAACAAGCCACTGATCTTGTACATCTCAACAACATTAGCAACATTAGGAGCTCTTTTAGCACAACATGATGAGAATGGAAAGGAAAGAGCCATATATTACATCAACAGAACCTTGGTAGGCTATGAGATGAACTATTCACACATTGAGAAAGCATGATGAGTAGTTTTTGCTTCACAAAAGTTCAGGAATTACATGTTGTCACACCAAATCAAGCTCATCGCAAAGATTGATCCATTAAAATATCTGTTATCCAAAGCAACCCTCACAGGATGAATAGCTAAATGGGTAATGATCTTGACAAAATTTGACATAGATTATGTGGAGCGCAAGGCAATCAAAGGACAAGTGATCGTAGACCAGCTAGCAGAAGCACCCATCTATGATGAGAACCCTTTCATATCTGAGTTTCATGATGAATCAATGTTCCTTAGTAATCTCACAGCTCAGTGGAAGATGTACTTTGATGGATCGTTCACCCAACATGGATCAGGATCTGACATTCTTTTCATCACCCCCCAAGGTGATTGCATCCCAAAATCATACAGGTTATCATTCCCATGTACTGATAACATTGCTAAGTACAAAGCCTTGATCACAGGTCTTAGGATAGCAGTTCACTGGTAGATACAAGAGATGAAAATCTATGGAGACTCACAGTTGGTTATCAACCAAGTCAATGATGACTATCAAACTAAAGATGAGAAGCTCACTCCTTACAAGAAAATGGTAGACAATCTCAAAGATCTTTTTATAGACATAACTTTTGAGCCGATTCCTCGCATGAACAATAGAGTAGCAGATGCCATGGAAACAATCAAATCACTACTAGACATTGCGAATAACATCCTTCAATGTGAATTCCTAGTAGAGTAGCTTCTCATACCAACTTTTGAAATCCCTGAATCTGAATTCACGTGTGTCATTGTTGGTCCTAGATCCCTGTGGTACCATGACATCTTTACTTACCTTAACAAAGTAACCCTTCCATCAGACATCACCCTGAACCTTAAAAAGACCTTTATCAAAAAGGCATCCCAATTCGTGATCCTAGGTGATACCCTTTACCGCTGAAGCATCGAAGGGACATTAATATGATGTCTTAACCAAGAGGAAGCCTTAACTGCCTTAACAGAATAACACGATGGCATATGTGGGTCTCATTCTAGCAGTATGACCTTAGCTAAGAAACTGTTGAGGACATGGTACTATTGGCCAACCATGGAAAAAGAAGCTCATTAGTATGTGTGGAAGTGCATCCAATGTCAACAACATGGGGATCTAATTCATGCTCTAACTCAATAATTGCAACCAATGATTACACCATGGCCTTTTTCACAGTGGGGACTTGACCCCATAGGAAAAATCACTCCAACCTCATCTAACAACCATAAGTTTATCATAACCGCCATCGAGTACTTTACTAAGTGGGTTGAAGCCATCCCTATGACCTACATAACTAGGAAGCAAATAGCCAAGTTTATCCTAAATTACCTAATTTTTCATTATGGTGTACCACAAACCCTTATCTCCAACAATGGAACCCCATTCAAGAATTAGGATGTGAAAGAGTTGTGCCAAAGATTCAATATCCAACACCGATTCTCTACCCCATACTGTCCTCAAGGCAATGACCAAGCATAAGCAACAAACAAAACTATCCTGAAAATCCTAAAGAAAACAGTTAATGAAGTTGGTCGTGACTGGCACCTACAGCTAAATCTTGCTCTTTGGGCTTATTGAAGCAGTATCCACACACCTATAGGAGCAACTCCTTTCCCCTTGGTCTATGGATCAAAAGTCATCTTGCCTATTGAGGTTGATCTCCCATCATTGCGAGTATCACTGAATAATTTTATAACTAAGGAAGAATACAAATGTCTCGACTGAATGAGCTAGAATTCCTGGATGAACATCGTCTTGACACCCTTAATCACTTGCAAGTGTATCAAAACCGACTGAAACAAATATATAACAAGAAAATTAAATTTCGGTCATTCTAGGTAGGTGATCTTGTCTTAAAGAAAAATTAGAAGAACATTCTAGATCAAGATAGCAAAGGAAAGTTTGAGCCTAACTGGTTGGGTCCCTTTGTCATCACAACAAGCTACATATCAGGAGCATACCAACTATCAACCCCTGAAGGTGAACCCTTGCAGGAGCCAATCAACAGCTTGCATCTCAAAAAATTTATGCCTAAACATAAAGGGTATAAATCAAAAAATACAAAAAAATGAAAAAAATGATCAAAATCCAAAAAAATGAGAAAAAGGATTGAAAAAAGTAAAGAAAAAAAACCGTCCTCTAGTAAAAACCACTTTGGTGGTGCTTTGGGGAAGTACCTTGGTGAAAACCTGGAAAACAGGTGCCTTGCGTAAATAGATAATCTCCATCTAGTATTTGGCTCTTTTGGCCTATCATTCTTTACATCACCGTTCATCCCTCATCCACATCCTTATCATGGCTTGTCACTGTAAGGTATCATGAACTCTTTAGCACTACTTGGAATATTTCTCAAGGTCAGTCTGTCCTGCCTTTATCAAAGTAGTCTAACATATCACACTGGGGGCATTTCATTATGCGTCACAATCAGGTTCTTGTATATCTTGAGGTCATGCGAATATTATTCATAAAACACCAAAAAAATTCATAAAATCTTATCCAAAAAATCAAAAAACATTTGCAAAATCTTGTACAACTAAAAACCAAAAACATTCAGAAAATTGTAAAGGAAAAATCCAAAACATCTAGAAAATATCAAAATCCCTAAAAATGTCAAATATCAAAAATCCAAAAAACATTGTCTCTTATCGAACTACGTTGTCTCTAAGCTTGAACATAGGCAAGGCCATCATTCATGTGCCCCCGAGACACCTTAGATAAGTCCTTTAGTGGTCCGTTGTAATTAGCTATCATCTCTTGTTTGTTCATATCTTTGTCTTATAAATCGGTCAAGTCAGTCGAACTACGTGGTCTCTACATATATAACGTAGGCAAGTCTAATCTTTGATCAACCCTTGAAGCCTCGAAGATAGTGTTGATGGTGTTTTTTGCACAGCAACAACTCAGACATAATGCAATATTCTATCTCTCTTGAAAGGTTATTTTCAATAATAAATCATTGAAAATCACCCCAAGGTCTCTCGGGTGTCAGGTCATGACAATGCATAAACAACTCAGATAATATGTGAAAATGCTGGTAATCACAAAGGGACCTTACTATAAGCAAACTGTATCTTTCAATTTATCAGATTTTGCAATATAATGATCTCTAATCCTAAATCTAACCAGATGATAAAGAAATAACAAAAGATAAGGGTGCAAGGATATGATAAGATCTAAACTATTGTTAGAATGAGTGATGCAAACAACAGATATCTGGAATGGACCAATCTCAAATAACCAATCCTTGATCAACCCACAAGGCAATCTCACAAGAACAATGCAATCTTCTAAGGTTTATAGATTTTCAAATCATAGATACACATCCACAATCGAACTTAAGCACAAACGAATATAAGGTCCAGGTTGACTTCACCAGCCTACTACAATCAGATAGTTACTGGGAGTATAGACCAAAGATTGCTACCAACATTCCAAATATAAGATCATAAACATCATTCACCAAACTAAAATTAACTTATTTCTGAACACTAAACCCTAAATCTTCAAGCAATTTGAAAGATAGAACAATAAGAACCATGCAAGATAAAATAACACAAGAGATTTCACCAGAAAAACCACAATGCCTTCTATTGTATTAGATCACCAAAATGCTGCAACAATTCAACTGTTCTGATACAGTATTTGCTTCAAGAAATTGAATACTATTCCTACTACAAAATACTCTAGCTCTTACTTATCTCTATTACTTTCTTGCTAACCCTTTACAAAGAGGGAAGAATGCCCTTTTATAGCAAATCTCAAGATATGTCGGCCCATCCAAACATTTTTACAAAATAAGAATAACCACCCAAAACAAATCGGCCTTAGGAATTCAAAACAAGGCACACATTAAATGCCATCCACCATCAAGGTCGGCCTTGACACAATCCCCAATGTAGTCCGGTCCAATGCATGCCCTATGATAATAGGGAAGCACAAATCTCAAAATAGGCATTAACTGCCACTTCCCTTATCCTTGTTCTGGTCCTGAACTCTCAAAAATAATTGGTCCAATTCGGTGACAGGTGGCAAAGGCAAGATCCTAAGCCGACATTGAATGGAATCAATTTCCTCTTTTGACTGTTTGACAGTCTTATCCCAATCCTCCTTGTTGGCCTGGTATTTATCCATTACAGCTAGGTATGTGGCCGCATCATCTAACTGGTGGGCGGTTATAACACCTTCTACATCTGGGGCATAAACCTCATGCCACCATTCCTTGAGTTGCTCCAAGCTTAGGTATTTTGGGGCAATCTTTCTCCTTCCGGTCATGACCTCAAAGAATGCAATGCACCCCTCATATACCCTAGTAAGATCACCATCAATTGCTTTCTTTCTTTTCTGTATCTTCTTCATGGTCTTCTGCCGAATCTGCAGAGCCTCAAACCATTCCCAAGGTTCATCTAACCTAGAAGAAGGAAGAATCCCATCCACAGCCAGTTGTTCCTTACCATGCTCCATGATGACCTTGGACTTCTGCAGCAAGAGGTCAATGTCTTCCTTGTCCTGGGATAGCACATACTCCAATGCTTCCTTGGCCCTAATTGCATCCTTTCCAACAGATAGGATTTCCTTAATTGCACTATCTCCCTTTATTTGCACATCCTTCAGCCAATCTACTGCAGTTTGGGCAGAGGTTTTCATTTTCTCAATCCCGGAGATGGTTTCCTTGGGCAGAAAGCTAGGAGTGGCAGAAGAAGAAGGATGGGAGACTGCAGGGGTTTCATCACTTCCTCCAAGCATTTCTTAAGCCTTTCATTCTCCTTCCTCAGCTCATGCTTGGTTTGGGTCTCTTTCGTCAATCTCCCAATAATCACAACACTGGACCCTTCATATTCCTCTATGTCCTGCTCCATGGATGCTAGTGCAAGGTTAATAGTTTGTACATTGTAATCTTGACCAGTGACTTCTTCCCTAGTTTTGTCCGCGGTAGGGGTGGCAATGTGGATGACCCTGTTGTTTGCTTCATCCCTCTCCACCTTGGAAACTACCTTAGTTGCCTTCTTTTTCTTCCCTTTGCCAATTTTTGACAACATTTCATCCCAATCCAAGGGAGTATCTTTGACAACCACTTGTTTCTTCCTTGCTATCTCTTTCTCAAGCCAGTCCGGAGCTACAGGTTCTACCCGGATTTCTTCTGTTCTTACTTCTTCTTGTTGTTTTTCTGGAGTTTTCTAATTCTTCTTTTCAACTGTTTTGTCCTCCTCTTTCTCAGGAAGCCGCTCGCCTTGATCCCCTTCTTCAAGCTCCATCTCTTGCACCGGTGGTGGGGTTCTAACTGGGATATCTTCCTCCTGCTCAGGCGATTCTTTGCCTCCGCTGCTTGCCGGAGAATCTTCATACATTACAAGAGGAGAAGTATGCCTTTCTTCTTCTTCAACTCTAAGCTTAGCAGCCTCATCAAAGAGTGCCCCCTCCTTGAAAGGTTCTGCTTCTCCACTAGTTTCATGCTCCTCAGGAATTTTCGGCTCAGGTGCACTCGGTGGAGGAGAAGCAGCTCTAGATGGCTCTATAGTTGTCATCTCCGGAGAAAGGTCCTTCTTTTGCATTGGATCCTTAGGGGATGGAGTCCTTGATCTTCTCATATAGACCTTGGTCTTTTCCCCTCCTAAACTCTCTACATCCACAATAGGAGGCTCATCCTTTGAGGCAACCTGACCCTTCTTCTTTGAACTCCTGGTTGTTCTTGCCTTCTTCGGTGGTGGAGGCACATCTTCCTCTTCTACTTTTTTCAACTCTTCCTTATCAGAGGACTTACTAATCTCCAAAGTCCGCCATCTCCTCTTTCCTTTTGGCTTCCTTTTTGTTTCGGGCTTACCTTCCTTGGGGCCCCTAATCTTTATTTTGAAAGGAGAGCTCTTTGCAGTTTTCCCCTTGGGGTCATCTTCCCCGGATTCCTCTGAAGTAGACATAGGGTTGAGGTCTCCCATCAAATTGAAGGTACAAGTTACCTTCTCGCTCTCCAACTCCCAAATTTTATGCTTTAACCAGGAAGAGGTGAATTTCATGACTGGGGCCATTAGGTCTTCTAACTCTGTGACCTCATCCTCGTTCCAATTGATATCCCCAATTGACCTGTCCTTCACAGCCTCATAAGCATGATCCTGAACCAGGTTTCCATCGTCCTCCAGTTGATCCGGGATCAACTTGACATTGTACTGTCGGATTGCCTCAACAGGGAGCCTGGAGTATCTCTTCTTTCTGGCTTCAAGATCATCTTTGATGTTGGCCCAATAGTCCTCTAGGTCATCTTTATGCCGGTATTCCCTGGTAGCCTTCTTCTGTGCTTCTCCTGTGATGTCAAAGTTCATCCTTTTGGAGTGGAAGGAGAAACCGTATGCTGCCAATTCATCCCCTGCAGTATGTGCCGACTGGATGGAAGGACACACTTCTGCCACACCAATTCCAAGGGGAAAATCCTCACCAAAGCCCGCTTTATGCTTTTCCCTTTTTACAATGGCATCAAACTCACAAATCTGCCTCACAACCTCTAACAAAACAATGTGATCAGTAGGATACCGAGGTAACCTGTAAGGAGCGACCAGGCATCCATCAATTCTTATGTAAGTGAAGGTGGGAAATTGAATGAACCAAGCTCCATAGTTCTTTATCAGCCCTTTGGCTCCATCGGACAATCTCATATGCTCTGCATTTTGTAGCATCCGGGTGATATGCATAGTGAATGCATCATTAGCCCTGCGGTAGTCCTTATGTCCTAGGTTCAGCTCCGGATAGATCTCATAGATTATGTCCTGTCCCAATGTCCCTTGTGGATTCAAACCCTGATATGGGTAGAATCTAGCTAGTACATACATGACATAAGAGGACATGGTGAACCTCTTGGTTTCCAAGACGTTCCTTAACTGTTTATCAATCTCAGAGCTAATAAGCCCGGCCCAGTGATAGTTGGTTCCTTGTTCAATCTTGCTAATCACATGAACCATCCAGTTCTCCAACAGTCCAGCGGTCTTCAATCCAGCTACTCTGCTCAAGAATGTAATTGCATCATACTTGTCCGACCTAAATTTAACCCTATGCAATTGCTTAGGTAATTTGGAATGGTGGGATTTTGGTTTCTCTAGCCATGAGTTGATCATCTGTTGAGCTTTGGCTGGCTCATTCTCATAGTATGTTTTAGCCGTGTCTATGTTCAAAGCACACACAGAAGACAGATCCGAAATGTCGAAGGCCTGGGCAATGGAGACAGGACTAAAGTTAGCCATAACTCTTCCCTCAGTAATGACAACCCTCTGTGTATCGAAGTCATACTGCTTAGCACACTCCAGAATCAGCTCATAACATTGAATTGCTGGAGGGAAACCTGCCACATGCACTAACCCAGATTTCATCATTCCCTGCCTCAAGACTAACAAATCCTTTTGAGCCATCCTCTGCTTAAATTTTTCATATCTCCAGGCCCCTACATTGGTGTCAGACACCTCGGCCCACACAGAGGACACCCTGCTTTCTGGAAGCTGACCTTTGATGTCCAATCTTAGCCTTTCTGCCTCTGAGATGGAAGACCCCTCCGTATCACCCTTAGATTTTCCTGTAGCTGCCTTGCTTGACTCAGCCTGCACACAAAGGACAACATTAGTATTCACTTATCATGCATTTTCCAATCCAAAGGTTAGCCTGAAATCGAATAAAGCAGTAAAAATCCATCACAATTCATCAATCTTGGAAAATTCGGGAAAATAGAACAATCCGGGAAAACAGTGAAAACTGGAACAATCCAGTCGGGGCAGAATTTCGGAGAAATCCGACACAGACGGATTCTTGCTGCCAAAACATCAACAGTCAAATAAATCATTAGTTCTGCCAAAATATCATTGGATTATCATGTAATTCATTTATTGGCAACAAGAAATTAGCATTTAGCTTTTACTCCGTTAATCCTATCCTTAGAAAATCGGAAGAAGTGCAACCAAACAGGAAAACCGGAAAAGTCCGGATGGGACGAATTTTCGCGGACAGTTCGAAGAACTCCGGAAATCGTTATGCCCCGTGGAATCAGCCAAAACCGAGAAAATCCGAATGCGGAGGAATTCCGCGAGGACCTCGGAAACCCGACGAACGACGACACGCGAACTGGTGACCAAATGATCATGCAAACCCTTCTACTTGGATTCTAACGGTCCTGAAATTGATGCTAACCAACAAGATTAAGAATACCAATGGTTTCAAACTCTTAAAGCTTCTGAAGGACGAGTCCTTATGGTGAAATAGCAATGCCCTAATTTCAATGAGCAGACCCCCGCCATTAAAGCTCAGATAAGCTTGAAATTGCAAGGAAAACTATCATTTAGGCGATCCATCAATGCACACAGGGACTTCCCAAGGTAAGAGCAGGCTGGGCCGAACAAGAACCACAGAATTATGATCACCCTACTGAACCTTGGCAAACTCGGGCAAATGAACCGAAACCCTAAGTTTTACAAAATAGAACAAATAGTGCGCTTAGGGGCAAAGTCCTATTCGGACGGATTCATACCCACACCCTCACAAGTGAATAGATGAAATTGAGCACGGTCAACAAAGCTTTGGTGTGGATTTAAATCCAACCCTAATTATAAAATCATGATCAAACAAGGGCCGTCCCGAGACAATTACCAATCAGCTTGAAAAGAGAAACTCAATCATTACATGAACAAATGGAAGGGACACCGACAACTTACCATGGAATATCCCAAACGAAACTCGAACTTGAAGAAACAACTGCAAAGCGAACACGCCCAGGCAACGCAAATCTAGACGCCGACACCTAGTAATCCACACGCAAGCTGCTTGAGATCAATCTTCAAAGCTCAAATGAAACTCTTAATCGCCAGAGCAATCGGCAAGTGAATAGATGAAATCAAAATGACTCCAAAAAGGTTTCAAATCCGCCCATATACTCGTCTGAGCAAAGGTACCTTGATCATTAATGAACGACAATACATGTCTGACAAATTTGGAAACCCGAGCCCAAAACAGAATTTCGGAGAATCTCAAGATACGCGGAAATCCGGATGGACACAGATTTCGCGGAAAAGCAGAAACTGGGAAAACGATGAAGTTCGAGATTTTGGCAAAGTTTGGGAAAATCCGCCTGAACCAGAAAATGCTAGAATCGGGAAGAATCCCGGATTTTGGAAAATCCAGCCAGAAACAGACAAAGAACCAGGGTCCGGGGAAATCCGCCGGAGCCGGAAAATCCCGGAGTTAGGTGAAAACCCAGATTTTGCTTAAAACTCAATTTTAGCCAATTCAAGCCTCAGGGTAAGATCAAAGCCAACAAGACCAACATGTCAAGACCTCAAAATATAAGTCCAATAAAACTAAAGGTCAAAAGACATCAGAAAAGAGGGTCCCCACTCCAAGTGGGGCGTGTGTGCAAAAACTGCACAACAAATGGCGACTCTGCTGGGAAATGCTCCTGAGCATTTCGATGACAAACTGGAATCAAGAACCCAGAACTTATGGTTTCAACTCATATATCCAGCCAATACCTATGTTAAAACAAAGAAGCCCCCTAGTCATTCAAAGTTTCCTATACCAGGGTCAAAGTGTGTGCATATGCATTGATTATCCTCCCTTAGTTACAATAGGAACCAAACTTAGTATGAACAAGCTACATAGAGATTCATACTCTAAAAGTAACCTGGACAGAGCCTCGCTGCCAAACAGGCATCCATAGCCCTGGCGAGGTTATCACTGTGATTCTCCTGAACATAGCTCTACTGCCAGCCAGGTGTGCATAGCCCCGGTAGAGATATTCAGGTCCCCCTGATAAGTTGAATTCAAACATTTTAATTTTTAATATGTTCTCCTTTTTCTTTCTTTTCTTTTTTGACATATCTTTTCTTTTACTCACTTCATTCAACCTGTGAACAGTGAAGTCCACACTCAGGGCTGAGAACCACAGTGGCACTAGAGTAGAAAAGGATTTTTCACTTGTTCAGACCTTATAAGGACCTTCCGCAACTTCAGGTATATTAAATAATTAAAATTATGAGACCCCAATATATTCCTATTGAAATTGATTAGAAAACTCTTTGCCTCAGCATGAGGATAAGTGACATTAGACAGAGGGTCCGTACCATGGTGTCCTGGAAGGATGATTAGAGTTTGTAAAGGAAATACCAAGAACATCAGACCTACTTTGTCACCATTGCCATACAGATGCACCCAAGAATCCCAAAAGAGAAGAGACCAAGAGCAAGAGCAACGCAAACCAAAACAAACAAACCAAAGCAAACCTAATCTAACCAAAGCAAAGCAAGCAGACCAAAAAGGGAAACCTACTCTAACCAAACAAAACAACAAAAAGCAACTTAAACTAACTATTTACAAAGCAAGGAGCTAGGAACAGCTCAGGACTGGAAATAATGTTTCAAATACTGCCCATTGACAGTTAGTGGGATATCCTCTCCCGTGAGAGTCTTCAGATGGAAGGCATTATCTCTAAGTATTTCAGCAATTTGATATGGGCCAAGCCACAATTTATCAAACTTCCCATGGTTTCCTTTCTGATCATGAGGTTTATCCTAGTATAGGACAAGGTCGGAAATCCTGAAGGCTTTGACTTTAGCCCTCCTGTCAAACCATCTCTTGACTACCCCCTGATGTTTGGCAAAATTCTCCAGAGCATTATCTCGTTTTTCCTCAAGGTGCAGTAGTTCTGTTAACCTAGCCTCCCTTCTGTCCCCTTCATCGTAAAACTGATTTATAAATTGTAAAGTTGAGATCTTAAGTTGGATAGGGAATACTGGCTCTAGACCATAGACTAAGTGATAAGGAGACGTTCCAATGGAGGACTTAAGTCTGGTACGATCTGCCCAAAGGGCAAACCGAAGCTGGGTGTGCCAGTCTTTTGGGTTCCTCTCTAACAGCTTATAGATGACAGTCAATAGGTTCTTATTAGAGGACTCTGCTAAACCGTTGCCCTGGGGATAATAGTTGGATGCAAACTTCACAATAATGCCATGATCAAAAGCCCAATTTGAGAATTTCAAAGATGCGAAAGCAGGACCATTATCACAGACAACAACAATAGGGCATCCAAATCGATTAAGAATAGTAGACTCTAAAAAATCAATCACTACGTCTGATGTACATTGCCTACAAGCAAAAGCTTCAGTCCATCTTGTAAAATAATCAATAATAGTGAGAATGTACCTGTGCCCTGCAGAAGATGGTGGGTTGATGGGGCCTATGAAATCCATACCCCACTAAGCAAAAGGCCTTACCTCAGTGACCAGTTGGAGTGGAAGCGCTGCATACCTTTCCCTCGTTGTTGTGGTCTGGCACGTGTGACAGGTCCGTACATGATGGTGAACATCTTTGAACAATGTGGGCCAATAATATCCTGTCCTCAAGATTTGATTTGCTGTGGCAATTGCAGAGCCATGACCAGTACCGTATTTCTCATGAAATTCATTCATCACTCTTTCAGCTTCTTGTTTCCCAAGACACCTCAAATAAATACCCTCATGATTTTTCTTATACAGAACAGCTCATTTCAACATGAAACCATCACTTTTCAATCGTAAAGCTCTCCTCTGAACAACATTAAGATGACCTGGAGGTCGTTGATTCAGTAGATAATACACTAAGTCATCATACCAGCCACCTAGAGAAACCTATTCAATAGTATAGTTCTGAACAGACAATTCAGGGCCCATTTCTGCCATAGTCTGAGTGAGTCCTTGTCCTCTTACCAGCTTCATGGGCTGGATCTCAATGTCATACTCTTGTAGCATAGTCACCCATTTAGCTCTATGTTCCCCCAATTCATTCTGCATCAAGAGTAACTTAACTGCAGAGTCTGGAACAATTGCATACACCTTATTTCTAAGGATATAATGCCTGAATTTCTTTACTGCTCTGACTAGGGCGTACGCCTGCTTTTCCACACTTGGATATTTCAACTCGGCATCTTTTAACGGTGCACTCATAAAAGCGATAGGATGCTCATTTCCATCGTCTGACTTTTGAGTTAACATTCCAGCACATGAATGATCTGAAGCAAATGAATAGATATAAAAGGGCCTGTTGTAATTAGGACTTACCAATACTGGAGCATCAACAATGGCTCTCTTGATTTCTGCAAAAGCTTCCTTCGCTTTTGTAGTCCATTTGATCTTGGCATCTTGTTTCAACATTGCATTTAACGGTTTAACAATTTCAGCAAATCCAGTAATGAATTTTCTGACGAAGTTGATCTTACCAAAGAAGGACTTCATCTCCTTTTTACTAGCAGGTGGCTGAATCTTCAGGATGGCTTTCCACTCTCTCTGGATCTATAACAATTCCCTTTTCTGATAGGACATGTCCCAGTAGCTTTCCTTCTATTACTCCAAAAATACACTTTTTAGGATTCAAGGATATGCCAAATTCCCTACACCTTTGAAAAACTTTGTGCAAATCTGAGATGTGATCCCCTCTGTTCTTTGAAAACACAGTCAGGTCATCCATATAAATGATGATGCATTTGCCTATAATATCCTTGAAGGCAATATCCATAGCCCTTTGAAATGTAGCCCCTGCATTAATGAGTCCAAAAGACATCCTCCTGTAAGCAAAAGTACCCCATTTAGTTGTGAAGGAAGTCTTGTGCATGTCCTCATACTGGACCATCACTTGATTGTACCTTGAATAACCATCCAGAAAGGACATCATCTGAGATCCATTGACCACTTGAAGCACTTCATCCAATGAAGGAACCAGATAGTTGTCTTTTTCTGACGATTTGTTCAAATTCCTGAAATCAACACAGAGTCTAATTTCACCATTCCTTTTCCTTACTGGGACCAAGTTTTCCACCCAGGTTGAATGCCTGACAGGAAAGATGATTCTGGTAGATAGTAATTTCTGAACTTCTTTCTGTATGACTGGTTCCAATAATGCATTAATGGGTCTCTGCCTCTGTCTAAAGGGCTTGGCATCTGGCCTCAAAGGGATAGTATGAGTTATGATTGATGTATCATAAGTTTTCAAGTCCTGATAACTCCAGGCTACTATATCTGGAAATCTGTGTAAGGCTTTAATTATCCCTTGTCTTTCTTCTGGAGTGCACACCTTGCCAATGAAAATGTTCTTAACATTGTCCTCAGTTCCTAAATTGTGAGTGTCACACTGTCCACTGATCGATTCTTTCTTCGACTCTTGTTCTTGATCCTTGATCTTATCCATATCAAAAATTCTTTCCAACTGTACCATTCCCCTTGGAATAGTATTTGATTTCAGATTTATCACACCCTCTAAATCCAGTTCTGCTTCCTGGAGCTCTGTCTCATTAATGATTTGAGAAGCAAACACGTCTGTATTTGTGATAAAATCCAGAATATGCTTATCATCTTCAAACACCTGAAAGTTGGTAACGTTGTCCAGAACTGATGGCACAGGAGTCAATTCTACAGTGAATTTCTTCAATCATGACAAAGATAAGGGTTGCAAAGTGCTCGCTGCCTGAGCCAGGGAGTCAGCAGTTTGATTCTTCTGCCGCGGTATTAATTGGATATTGAAAGCGTCGAATCCCTCAATTAGGTCCCACACTCTGTGCCTATAATTAGTCATTCTCCTATCGTGGCATGAATATTGTTTCCTTACCTGCTTGACTACTAACTCAGAATCACCAAAAACTTGCAGAATCTTAACATTTTTCTTAAGTGCCATAAGAAGTCCATGAATTAATGCTTCATACTCTGCTACATTGTTGGTATAGTGGAACTGAAGCCTATGGGCTGCAAAAAAATTCTTACCTTTTGGACTGATCAGTTCAAATCCAGCCCCAGCTCCATACTTGGACTTGGATCCATCAAACCTGAGAGTCCAGCATTCAGCAGTGGTATTCCTCTTCGTCACATCTTTTGGCTTAATATTGCTAGATAGTTTTTTAGATGACACAGACTCCTTTCCTTGATATTCTTCTTGAGGGCTCTATATAGCTGCTTTGTCTGCCAAGATTGGATTCATGCATTTCTGTACTTGTTCTACCGCTGTTTGGCACAAACAACACTCCAACTCTGAATGAGAAGCATTATGAACTCTACACCAATTTGGTAAGAGTAATTCTTCAAAGCTTGTCCTTCTACCTAGGTGAGTTTGATTTTCAACACACTGCTTGATAAACTCTTGAAAGCTGCCTAATAGACTGATCTGAGTATCTTCAGGTTCTTCTTCTTCCTCAACTAATTCTGTCAAAACAACACCATGACTGGATTCTTTCTCATCATCAATAGGCGTCATATGTAGCATTAACACCTCTTCTGAGTCTGACTCTTCATACTGAGTTGATATCATATAATTTCCCATGCCAGCTTCTAATATTAGAACTTCTGTTGAAGTCTTTTGGTATTCTGTAATCATATATTTCATTCTTGGCTCTCTCTCAATTCTGATCTGATTGGACACTCCCTTCCAGGGAAGCCACATGTGAGAATGGTCAATAGACACATATCCATTTAGAGCCTTAGTAAAATCTCTTCCTAGGATCAAACCATATGCATCAGGGATATCAACTACCTGAATATTGATAACTTGTTGAATCCTTGGGTCTGAAGCTACCTGCATGTGAATCATATTTAACTCTCCCACCACATTTACTTCAGTTCTATCCAACTGAGTCACCTTCTTCTGAGAATTAGCAGGAGTAATCCCTAAAGCTCTACAAACTCCAAATGGCATCACATTGGTAGAGGCACCAGAATCTAGTAAACAATTATGCAAATTCTTACCAAATATACGCACAGAAATAAGAAATGGTGGAGTTTCTGTCTTCCCTTGAAACAAAGTAGGCTGAGTATCTACTTGAGCCACTTGAGTCTTATCATTTTCTTTTCCTTTGTCTCCAGGGGGAAAATTAGTATGACCATGAGCTTGACTTTGTGTCTTCACAAACTGAGAACTAGAAATATTGCTGACATCTTCGCCAGAAGGCTTATCCAGAGACACTGAACGTGCATCACAAGTACCTAAAACCGCCTTCCTAATTGCAGGGAATCTTAATAATTCAAATGCTGAAAGATTTACCTTTAATTTCTTGAACTCCTCAGCAACATAGGAAGCCATCTGCTCCTCACTCATGTCAGTAGAAGCCTCCCTAGAAGGTTTCTCTACCTTATCCTTGTTTTCTTGAACAACCTTTTCCTTTTGTTGGTCAGTTTGAGCTTGTATTTCTTTAGAAAGGTATTGTCTAGAAATAGGTGGATAGGATGGATTATTGCTGGCATTAGGATCTGGGGGAGTACTGAAATTATTTGGAGGAATGGAAGTGGTGAAAGGTCCTCCAGCCTGTGGGCGCCTATGAGGCATATCTCTCAAGCCTTTCCTTTGGAACATCTGCACCTCTTCAACATAAGCTTCTTCCTGATCGAGGGGGCCATTGTCATTCATTGCTTCTTCGTTAAATAGCTGAGCCACTTCATCCCCATTGCAGATCTGATCTGTTTTATCTTCCTAGGAATCAGATTCTTCCTCTGGAATATTTTCTTCATTTGCTGGGAAGGGAGCGTGATTTAACACTAGCACAAGAGAATCATAAGGGCTTGAAGGAACAATCTCCTTCCCATTTGCATTATTCTCAACCTCATACTGGAAAATGGAGGCTGCAGTTTGGAACTCTAGACACTCCAATTCTGAATGTTGACTTGTCTTATGAAGCCTACACCATCCCGATAGGGCAGCCTCAGCCAAATATACTCCACTGGGAGGCTTGTCTTGACTGACTGGCTGGTTTGTTGATGGGTTGACAGGTTGATCCAAGGGAGTAGGAACTCCTCCATTATTAGTTCCTGTATTCCAAGTCATGTTCTGTCCCTGAGATGGCCTCTTATCAAATCCTGATCCACTACCTTGTCCTCTGTCAAAATTCTGTCTCCTATCATTATTGTAACCTCTATCATTGTTGTAACCCCTATCTTGATTATAACCTCTGTCATTGTGGAATCCTCTCTCATTACGCTGCCCTCTATCAAAATTTTGCCCTTGTGAAAACTCTCTGTTCTGATTGGACTGCATGCTTTTCTGAGCAGCTTGTAACTGACTATTTTGATTCCTTAGGTAGGTTACCTCTAGGTTCAACTTCTTTATCTGTTCAGCCATTTCATCAATCCTCTCCCTATTTGGATCTCGATAAGGAGGCTGGCTTGGGTTACTCTGAGGAGGGACATGCATTGTAGTAGATCCCATAGACTGATGCAAAACCTCAAAATTTTGCAGATAAGCAAGGAAACTATTTGACTGTGGCTGATACATAGGCTGATTAACCTGCTGTTGGGGAAAATTCATCATAGGGGAGACTTGGCTCATGGGGAGACCAGGATGTGGCACCATAGGTAATTGAGGTACAGGATTCATGATTGGAGTATGATTGGAAAGTGCCTGATTGACTGCTTGAACCTGACCAGGATGTGTAACTAGTCCTAAAGAAGGCAACGGTCCAGTTATGTGTTGCCTCAGATCTGTGCTAAGCTTAACAGCTTCTGTGTAGGCATCAGTTAGGTTAGCTGGAGGGTTGGGTCTCCACTTCATAAATGTTGCTGTAAGGCTATCCAATGCTTCGTAATAGAATCATAGGGTTGTATTGTCATCCAAAACATAAGGATCTTGAAGTCTGGTGTATGCACGGTGAAACCTATTATTGAAATTGGATATTGGTTCATTAACTTCTCTTTTGACCCTAGTGAACTGCAAGTACAATTCATTGGCACTGATAGGTATTCTGAACTTCTGTAAAAAGATAGTTTCCAGATCATTCCAATTAAGAATTGAGCCAGAAGGGAGGTGATTGTACCAGTAAAAGGCCTCTTCTCCTAGTGAATAAGGGAACAACCTACAGGCAACATCCTCATGAACAATCCCTCTATCTTTAAGACAGGTTTGGAAAATCCTTATGTGTTCTTCTGCAATCCTGTTTGGGTCATTGACATGGAACTTTGAACAGAAGTATTCAGGGTTTTTGGGCATAACATTGTAAGCATTGAAAGACAAAGGGGATGGATTATTAGCTAGGAAAGCCATTGGCAGAAGTGGGGGTGGTGGTTGTGGTTGGCTAACGATAGGCTGGGGTTGCTGAATGGGAACTGCTTCAGGGATGGGTATGGCTTCAACCTCTGGATGTGAAGATATGGATGATGCTGGTGAAGGGACAGGTGATGATGATTCTCCCCTTTCTCGGGTCCTTCTTGACCTAGGGGGAAATTTTAATTCCTGCAAATCTTCTCCTTCTGCAGTAGATCTAGTATTTCTCCTATATCTCTTAGGAGAGATGGCGTTCAAGAAATGATCCAGTGTGCTCATTCAGCCCCTCTTTCTAGCGTCAATCTGTTGATGGTTTTTTTTGCACAACAACAACTCAGACATAATGCAATATTCTATCTCTCTTGAAAGGTTATTTTCAATAATAAATCACTGAAAATCACCCCAAGGTCTCTCGGGGGTCAGGTCATGACAATGCATAAAAACCTCAGATAATATGTGAAAATGCTGGTAATCACAAAGGGACCTTACTACAAGCAAACTATATCTTTCAATTTATCAGATTTTGCAATATAATGATCTCTAATCCTAAATCTAACCAGATGATAAAGAAATAACAAAAGATAAGGGTGCAAGGATATGATAAGATCTAAACTATTGCTAGAATGAGTGATGCAAACAACATATATATGGAATGGACCAATCTCAAATAATCAATCCTTGATCAACCCACAAGACAATCTCACAAGAATAGTGCAATCTTCTAAGGTTTATAGATTTTCAAATCATAGATACTCATCCACAATCGAACTTAAACACAAACGAATATAAGGTCCAGGTTGACTTCACCAGCCTACTACAATCAGATAGTTACTGGGAGTATAGACCAGAGATTGCTACCAACATTCCAAATATAAGATCATAAACATCATTCACCAAACTAAAATTAACTTATTTCTGAACACTAAACCCTAAATCTTCAAGAAATTTGAAAGATAGAACAATAAGAACCATGCAAGATAAAATAACACAAGAGATTTCACCAAGAAAACCACAATGCCTTCTATTGTATTAGATCACCAAAATGCTGCAACAATTCAACTGTTCTGATACAGTATTTGCTTCAAGAAATTGAATACTATTCCTACTACAAAATACTCTAGCTCTTCTCTGCTCTTACTTATCTCTATTACTTTCTTGCTAACCCTTTACAAAGAGGGAAGAATGCCCTTTTATAGCAAATCTCAAGATATGTCAGCCCATCCAAACATTTTTACAAAATAAGAATAACAGCCCAAAACAAGTCGGCCTTAGGAATTCAAAACAAGGCACACATTAAATGCCATCCACCATCAAGGTCGGCCTTGACACAATCCCCAATGTAGTCTGGTCCAATGCATTCCCTATGATAATAGGGAAGCACAAATCTCAAAATAGGCATTAACTGCCACTTCCCTTATCCTTGTTCTGGTCCTGAACTCTCAAAAATAACCGGTCCAATTCGGTGACAGGTGGCAAAGGCAAGATCCTAAGCCGACATTGAATGGAATCAATTTCCTCTTTTGACTGTTTGACAGTCTTATCCCAATCCTCCTTGTTGGCCTGGTATTTATCCATTACAGCTTGGTATGTGGCCGCATCATCTAACTGGTGGGCGGTTATAACACCTTCTGCATCTGGGGCATAAACCTCATGCCACCATTCCTTGAGTTGCTCCAAGCTTAGGTATTTTGGGGCAATCTTTCTCCTTCCGGTCATGACCTCAAAGAATGCAATGCACCCCTCATATACCCCAGTAAGATCACCATCAATTGCTTTCTTTCTTTTCTGTATCTTCTTCATGGTCTTCTGCCGAATCTGCAAAGCCTCAAACCATTCCCAAGGTTCATCTAACCTAGAAGAAGGAAGAATCCCATCCACAGCCAGTTGTTCCTTACCATGCTCCATGATGACCTTGGACTTCTGCAGCAAGAGGTCAATGTCTTCCTTGTCCTGGGACAACACATACTCCAATGCTTCCTTGGCCCTAACTGCATCCTTTCCAACGGACAGGATTTCCTTAATTGCACTATCTCCCTTTATCTGCACATCCTTCAGCCAATCTACTGCAGTTTGGGCAGAGGTTTTCATTTTCTCAATCCCGGAGATGGTTTCCTTGGGCAGAAAGCCAGGAGTGGCAGAAGAAGAAGGATGGAGAGACTGCAGGGGTTTCATCACTTCCTCCAAGCATTTCTTAAGCCTTTCATTCTCCTTCCTCAGCTCATGCTTGGTTTGGGTCTCTTTCCTCAATCTCCCAATAATCACAGCACTGGACCCTTCATATTCCTCTGTCCTGCTCCATGGATGCTGGTCCAAGGTTAATAGTTTGTACATTGTAATCTTGACCAGTGACTTCTTCCCTAGTTTTGTCCGTGGCAGGGGTGGCAATGTGGATGACCCTGTTGTTTGCTTCATCCCTCTCCACCTTGGAAACTACCTTAGTTGCCTTCTTTTTCTTCCCTTTGCCAAATTTTGACAACATTTTATCCCAATCCAAGGGAGTATCTTCGACAACCACTTGTTTCTTCCTTGCTATCTCTTTCTCAAGCCAGTCCGGAGTTGCAGGTTCTACCCGGATTTCTTCTGTTCTTACTTCTTCTTGTTGTTTTTCCAGAGTTTTCTCCTTCTTCTTTTCAACTGTTTTGTCCTCCTCTTTCTCAGGGAGCCACTCGCCTTGATCCCCTTCTTCAAGCTCCATCTCTTGCACCGGTGGTGGGGTTCTAACTGGGATATCTTCCTCCTGCTTAGGCGATTCTTTGCCTCCGCTGCTTGCCGGAGAATCTTCATACATTACAAGAGGAGAAGTATGCCTTTCTTCTTCTTCAACTCCAAGCTCAACAGCCTCATCAAAGAGTGCCCCCTCCTTGAAAGGTTCCGCTTCTCCGCTAGTTTCATGCTCCTCAGGAATTTCTGGCTCAGGTGCGCTCGGTGGAGGAGAAGCAGCTCTAGATGGCTCTACAGTTGTCATCTCCAGATAAAGGTCCTTCTTTTGCATTGGATCCTTAGGGGATGGAGTCCTTGATCTTCTCATATAGACCTTGGTCTTTTCCCCTCCTGAACTCTCTACATCCACAATAGGAGGCTCATCCTTTGAGGCAACCTGACCCTTCTTCTTTGAAGTCCTGGTTGTTCTTGCCTTCTTCGGTGGTGGAGGCACATCTTCCTCTTCTGCTTTTTTCAATTCTTCCTCATCAGAGGACTTACTAATCTCCAAATTCTGCCATCTCCTCTTTCCTTTTGGCTTCCTTTTTGTTTCGGGCTTACCTTCCTTGGGGCCCCTAATCTTTATTTTGAAAGGAGAGCTCTTTGCAGTTTTCCCCTTGGGGTCATCTTCCCCGGATTCCTCTGAAGTAGACATAGGGTTGAGGTCTCCCATCAAATTGAAGGTACAAGTTACCTTCTCGCTCTCCAACTCCCAAATTTTATGCTTTAACTAGGAAGAGGTGAATTTCATGACTGGGGCCATTAGGTCTTCTAACTCTGTGACCTCATCCTCGTTCCAATTGATATCCCCAATTGACCTGTCCTTCACAGCCTCATAAGCATGATCCTGAACCAGGTTTCCATCGTCCTCCAGTTGATCCGGGATCAACTTGACATTGTACTGTCGGATTGCCTCAATAGGGAGCCTGGAGTATCTCTTCTTTCTGGCTTCAAGATCATCTTTGATGTTGGCCCAATAGTCCTCTAGGTCATCTTTATGCCGGTATTCCCTGGTAGCCTTCTTCTGTGCTTCTCCAGTGATGTCAAAGTTCATCCTTTTGGAGTGGAAGGAGAAACCGTATGCTGCAATTCATCCCCTGCAGTATGTGCCGACTGGATGGAAGGACACACTTCTGCCACACCAATTCCAAGGGGAAAATCCCCACCAAAGCCCGCTTTATGCTTTTCCCTTTTTACAATGGCATCAAACTCACAAATCTGCCTCACAACCTCTAACAAAACAATGTGATCAGTAGGATACCGAGGTAACCTGTAAGGAGCGACCGGGCATCCATCAATTCTTATGTAAGTGAAGGTGGGAAATTGAATGAACCAAGCTCCATAGTTCTTTATCAGCCCTTTGGCTCCATCGGACAATCTCATATGCTCTGCATTTTGTAGTATCAGGGTGATATGCATAGTGAATGCATCATTAGCCCTGCAGTAGTCCTTATGTCCTAGGTGCAGCTCCAGATAGATCTCATAGATTATGTCCTGTCCCAATGTCCCTCGTGGATTCAAACCCCGGTATGGGTAGAATCTGGCTAGTACATACATGACATAAGAGGACATGGTGAACCTCTTGGTTTCCAGGACGTTCCTTAACTATTTATCAATCTCAGAGCTAATAAGCCTGGCCCAGTGGTAGTTGGTTCCTTGTTCAATCTTGCTAATCACATGAACCATCCAGTTCTCCAACAGTCCAGCGGTCTTCAATCCAGCTACTCTGCTCAAGAATGTAATTGCATCATACTTGTCCGACCTGAATTTAACCCTATGCAATTGCTTAGGTAATTTGGAATGGTGGGATTTTGGTTTCTCTAGCCATGAGTTGATCATCTGTTGAGCTTTGGCTGGCTCATTCTCATAGTATGTTTTAGTTGTGTCTATGTTCAAAGCACACACAGAAGATAAATCCGGCATGTCGAAGGCCTGGGCAATGGAGACAGGACTAAAGTTAGCCATAACTCTTCCCTCAGTACTGACAACCCTTTGTGTATCGAATTCGTACTACCTAGCACACTCCAGAATCAGCTCATAACATTGAATTGCTGGAGGGAAACCTGCCACATGCATTAACCCAGATTTCATCATTCCCTGCCTCAAGACTGACAGATTCTTTTGAACCATCCTCTGCTTAAATTCTTCATATCTCCAGGCCCCTACATTGGTGTCAGACACCTCGGCCCACATAGAGGACACCCTGCTTTCTGGAAGCTGACCTTTGATGTCCAATCTTAGCCTTTTTGCCTCTGAGATGGAAGACCCCTCCGTATCACCCTTAGATTTTCCTGTAGCTGCCTTGCTTGACTCAGCCTGCACACAAAGGACAACATTAGTATTCACTTATCATGCATTTTCCAATCCAAAGGTTAGCCTGAAATTGAATAAAGCAGTAAAAATCCATCACAAGTCATCAATCTTGGAAAATCCGGGAAAACAGTGAAAACCAGAACAATCCAGTCGGAGCGGAATTTCAGAGAAATCTGACCCAGACGGATTCTTGCTGCCAAAACATCAACAGTCAAATAAATCGTTAGTTCTGCCAAAATATCATTGGATTATCATGTAATTCATTTATTGGCAACAAGAAATTAGCATTTAGCTTTTACTCCGTTAATCCTATCCTTAGAAAATCGGAAGAAGTGCAACCAAACATGAAAACTGGAAAAGTCTGAATGGGACGGATTTTCGCGGATAGTTCGAAGAACTTCGGAAATCGTTATGCCCCGCGGAATCAGCCGAAACCGGGAAAATCCGAATGCAGAGGAATTCTGCGAGGACCTCGAAAACCCGACGAACGACGACACGCGAACTGGTGACCAAATGATCATGCAAACCCTTCTACTTGGATTCTAACGGTCCTAAAATTGATGCTAACCAACAAGATTAAGAATACCAATGGTTTCAAACTCTTAAAGCTTCCGAAGGACGAGTCCTTATGGTGAAATAGCAATGCCCTAATTTCAATGAGCAGACCCCCGCCATTAAAGCTCAGATAAGCTTAAAATTGCAATGAAAACTATCATTTAGGCGATCCATCAATGCGCACAAGGACTTCCCAAGGTAAGAGCAGGCTGGGCCGAACAAGAACCACGAAATTATGATCACCCTACTGAACCTTGGCAAACTCGGGCAAATGAACCGAAACCCTAAGTTTTACAAAATAGAACAAATAGTGCGCTTAGGGGCAAAGTCCTATTCGGACGGATTCATACCCACACCCTCACAAGTGAATAGATGAAATTGAGCACGGTCAACAAAGCTTTGGTGTGGATTTAAATCCAACCTTAGTTATAAAATCATGATCAAACAAGGGCCGACCCGAGACAATTACCAATCAGCTTGAAAAGAGAAACTCAATCATTACATGAACAAATGGAAGGGTCACTGACAACTTACCATGGAATATCCCAAACGAAACTCGAACTTGAAGAAACAACTGCAAAATGAACACGCCCAGGCAACGCAAATCTAGACGCCGACACTGAATAATCCACACGCAAGCTGCTTGAGATCAATCTTCAAAGCTCAAATGAAACTCTTAATCGCCAGAGCAATCAGCAAGTGAATAGATGAAATCGAAATGACTCCAAAAAGGTTTCAAATCCGCCCATATACTCGTCTGAACAAAGGTACCTTGATCATTAATGAACGACAAGACATGTCTGACAAATCCGGAAACCCGAGCCCAAAACGGAATTTTGGAGAATCTCAAGATACGCGGAAATCCAGATGGACACAAATTTTGCGAAAAAGCAGAAACCGGGAAAACGATGAAGTTCGGGATTTTGGCAAAGTTCGGGAAAATCCGCCCAAACCGGAAAATCCCGGAATTGGGAAGAATCCCGGATTTCGAAAAATCCAGCCAGAAACAGACAAAGAACCAGGGTCCGGGGAAATCCGCCGGAGCCGGAAAATCCCGGAGTTAGGTGAAAACCCGGATTTTGCTTAAAACTCAATTTTAGCCAATTCAAGCCTCAGGGTAAGATCAAAGCCAACAAGACCAACATTTCAATACCTCAAAAGATAAGTCCAATAAAACCAAAGGTCAAAAGACATCAAAAAAGAGGGTCCCCACTCCAAGTGGGGCGTGTGTGCAAAAACTGCACAACAGATAGGTCTTTAGGTTAGGTTCTTGGTTGAAACTCAGAAAATCTTAGAAAATCCTCAAAACATCCAAATAAACTCTCGGGAAAATCCAAAAAACATCCAAATATTCAGAAAATACAAAAACATCAAAATATCTTGAAAATCCAAAAACATCCAAATACTCAGAAAACACAAAAACATTCAAAAAATGAAAAAACAAAAAAACAATGTAAAAAATTCAAAAGACCTAAAAGGCCTCAAATATTCAGAAAACCCTAAACTACCTTAGAAAATTCAAAAATCCTAAACATCCATATAAGCATCCAAAAAGACCAAAAACAACCTAAAAAAAAATTCAAAATACCAAATACATTCAAATATTCCAAAAAATCCAAAACCCATCCATCCCATCTCGCTTTCACCCGCAATAAATGTTCATCCATAATAAACAATCGTCACCTTCACCCTTTGGAAAAACAAGTAGAAGGAAAACATAGCAAGTCGTAAAGTGCGAACTTAAAAGTCAAAATCATAGGTAAATGCGTCAGTGAAGTTTATGGCAACAACTCAAGTTAGCATCATTATCCCAACATCAAATAACCCCCTGATCAACATGTCCTAGGATGTACCCTTCCTACGATGGACATCAGTATCATACATCACTTAAGCTAAACTTAAGCTAGGCAGGAGCTATAGATAACACTAATTGTTTGTCTTTGCTCTTTTCTTATGATTTATTTTAATAACCCATTCCAAGGACCTCTCGATGATGTCTAACAAAATGATTTAGAGAGAAAGGAATGTGGCATTGATCATTATCTTTTATTTTTTGTGCTTGTGGATACTCTTGTAAAATAATCTTGGCGCATACTTGCTTAGTTGTGTGTAGGAAGGTTGTTTGGAGTATGCTGTTGACTATTGTGTATGCTTTGGTCCAATATGTTCTAAGCTTCTAACTTGCATTCCAACAACGTTTTCGTATGTCAAGATGTGAACATGATCTATCCTATCTGTTTGTCGAGTCAAATTCTATTACACTAGATACAACGTTGTCTTGGTTATCAATACCTTGATGCATCGTGTCTATGTGTTATATCAAACAATAAGGAATGATGGAAAATCCCAATCCCGAAGTGTGAGCACCCATCTTGCATTTCATCCTGCATTCTTTTGCATCATCTCCTCACCACCTCTAATAAAGTATCAATGGATCATGGACTTGTTGGATCTTTTGAAGCAATCATCATCAACAACGGTTATTCATTCTTTATTCTTCTATCTTCTTCTCATGCTAACCTGGTATCATGACAATCAACAAAAACATCACCAATGCATTCACCCTACATCCACAAACCATCAACATACATGCATTACATAATCATATTAGAATCAATTGCATATCACATCATACATTCTACATTGTCATTTGAGTTGTGATGAATAATATAGATTTTTTATTCTAAGCATCTTAAATTATTGCATATCATAAGCATTTGCATCCATACATCCATATGCATACATCATCATCTTCATCATAAAACATACATAGAAAATATACAAAAAGGAATGCATCCACATCATTTGCATCCATAACATCTACATCATCATTCATCCATACCATATCGTGAAAAGATAATGAAAAACAATATAACATTGCACCCATCCATATCATGCTCATCGTATATCACATAGGCATAAAATAAAATGCATCCATACATAATCATATATAAGCAACCATACATCATCCATACATAAAATAAAGTCAACACATCATATCATCTGTATCTGTATCATATATATATATATATCAAAAAATGTCATGGTACAAAAATTTGGATCAGTGTATGTACATTGATGATAAGTATAATATCCATGAAGCTATCAAAAAGGAGCCCATGAATGTATATCAATACAAAGAATGTGGCAAAATAAAAAAGTGTCTATACATCAAAAAGCTAGCCTTGGTGGCTGCTACCCTCTCTAGCCTGCCACTTAGGATGATCCTTGACACGGGGGTTCACATCACTATGCTATGAAAAATCGGGCTGATGAAGAGCCGCTGGAACATCCCTGTGGTAATGTTGCCTATAGTATGCAGCCTCCGTGATAGCCTCTCTATACAACCTTGCCGAAACAATATGACCATGTGTGGCTGCTACCATAACCTCTATCTGCTGTCGTCTCGCAACCTCATGATCCCTCTCCTTGGTAACAACTTGTACTCTCTGTAAAGCTGCATCCCTCAAAGTTGTCACTGCAACCACCTTCTGTCGAGCTTGGTATTGCTCAGCAGTCACAACCAAAACCTGTTGGCAGGCCTGGTCACGCTCACCTGTCAAAGCCTGCACCTCCTGCTGCAGCTACTGTATTTGAGCATCTCGCAGATCTGGTGGTGGTGGTGGTGGCATTGGCTGCTACTACACTACTGGAGGTTGCTGAAGAGGTTGTTGTCCCATTGGAGGAGCCCCCCAAACCTGTCCATCATGGCCATCCTAGCCTCCCTATCCTTTGCCCCTAACACCTCTGCATCGTAGGCTCCCTCTGGGAGGAGCACTTGTTGGATCTATAAGTCGACGTAGAGGCATGGACCATGCATCTTAAGTCAGAGTGGTCTGCGCTATGGGCTAACCCTGATCATATGCCCAAGGCTAGGCAACCAACTGGCAGAAACTCTCAATAGCCTATGGTGCCAGAATTGTTAGTCCCCATGTCGAAACCTCTCTAGCTGATCTGGAAAAAATGGCTATATAAGCATCGTTGGGCATGTCCTGTACATCGCGAAACTGTCTGACTACCCTGTCAGGAAGGTACCTCTCAATCATGGTGTGCTCTCAACCTTGCATATAACGGGTTTTTCTGGCGAAATAAAGTTGTTGTACATCATCAAACCATGGCGGCATCTCAAACCATGGGTGCCAGTGGAACACGATCATATCATCAATCACCCATCACCAGTATGGGAGCCCAATCTATCTGGTGTGCCTGAGTGTGATGACACCTCGATATCTCCATATGATGAGATCATTTGGCTTCACGTCTGCCATTTGTACAATGGGCCAAAAAATGACAATGTGCTCCCATGCCCAAATGTGAAGAAGAGTAACGCCTACACCGAGGGCTCTCTCATCACAGTGAACAAAATCATGCAAATCATGATATAAGGAGGCCAGCATCACGGGCCCCCACACAAAAAGAGTCCTCCTATACAACATCCGCTGCCATGCCAAACCCCATCCAAGACTGAAAAATTGCTCACGTCTATCTGGAGCCACCAAACTTGAAATGATGGCCGCAACAATCAATCTGAATGTCGACACCTGACCTTTGTATGTCTCTAAGTCAATCTACGAGGTGACCAATAGAACCTGGTCCATATCCATCACCTCTAAATATGCATCAAATCCAGCATCAAGATCATAGATCATGCGATCATCATGGATAGGAAATCGCAATATCCGCCACACATCCTCCAAGGTCATTGTTGCCTCCCTTGTCAGAAGGTGGAAGAACGAGGTATCACTATGCCATCTCTCACACAATGTTGTCATCATAGCTAAATGTGTCCTCACAACAGGTGCATATGCGATGTACCACAATCCAATCTCTCCCAGGTGCTCTTGGCACAACTCTGAAAGATCGCCTAATCTCTCAAGTACAGTCGGCCTATGCTCCCTTGACATCAATGGTGGGAAGACCTCTTGCACCCATGAAGTGCACAATGTTAGAAATCATCAAAATTTGAAGTTATTTGGAATATTTGACTCGAAGATCATAATTGTGTTGCTATTTGCAATAGTGTTGCTATATTCAAAACTAAAATAGCGATGCTTGATGCATTTCAAATTTCAAATTGTAAAAAGCGTCACCATACAAGATGGCTTCGTGATTTAGACTTTAGCATGACCTAACCCTAACTTTTAAATTGACAAGTGCATAACTGGATACAAACGCGTCACCATTTAAAGTTTGAAACCCTAATTTCAAATCGAAAAAAATGTCGCCATAAACATGTGCATCGCTATATATCATTTGGGTGTCACCTATTGAAGTTTGGGCGTTGCTCGCCAAATTCTAAATTCTAATGCCTAATAAATGCATTGAAATCTCAAATTTCAAATTAGGTTTCGAATCACATACTAGTGGTCTTGCGCTTGGAAGCCACTGGAACTCACGAACTCGATCAGAAATGTGTCGAGGAAGCTCACAGTGTGCTATTTCATCAAAAGGTCAGGGCTCAAATTGCAAGAAATCCTTAAGTGTGAATGCACAAATGAATTGAAAATGACCCCTCTTGACCTATTTAAGCTAGAAAATTAGGGTTTTTTGCCCTAATTTAACCTTAATAATGGGGTTTATTATCATCTTCACCAATTTTGCCAATTTGGACCTAATTTTGCATCATTTTTTGCATTTTTGGCATAATTCTTGCATCCTAGAACCTTTCTAGGCCCTTGGGGCAACTTTTGAGCCTTTATCGAGAAATCAACCCAAAATTCAAAAAATTTGCCCAATTTCTCGAGGGGGTAGGGATTCAGTTTTATTCTTCCATTGGGGCATCTAAAAAATTAGAAAAAAAATATTTTTTGATTCAAGCAACATTTTTCATCTGAAGAGCATTATTCTTTGAATCGAAGCAACATGTACCTTGCTTCAAAAAGGGGGAAAATGTAGACATTGAAAAATGTCCTAATCGATATCATACACTTGAAACAGATTTATGAACATCATTTCCTCTTTATCCATCCTCTTTTCGCTTAATTAGTTCAATTAGCCTAGCTAATTAATTAATTACATCATTTTCATCTAATTGGCCTAATTAATTTAATTGGGTTAATTAATCTCTTTTCACACTAACACTTCATCTCATTAAATTAAATAAATCAAAATATTTAATTTAATCTCTTAAATCATCTTATTTAATTAAATAACCCTAAATTATTTAATTAAATATCATTTCATCCCCCTCCCCTATTTATTAAATCATCTAATTTAATAAATGTCTCTAATTCTTCTAATCCCCTAATTGCATAAATTAAACCTTGTTTAATTAGCAATTAAACTAACTTTCCTGTAATCAAAGGGAATATTCCCATGGAATATTCATTATCCTTTTTTGCACAATTAAAACTTTGTTTTAATTTATAAATTAATCTTTTTCCTCACCCTAAAGGAATATTCTAAGGAATATTCCCTCGCCTCCAATCAACTCACTTAGCTTCAAATGCAAGTTAACCCTTTAACCTCTTTAGCAAGTTACCTTTGACCTGTGTGAGTAGGTCAAAAGTGTGTTTGCTTTAGGCAAGTGTGAGCCTTTGATTAACTTTCATCATGCATTCTCATCCGTTGATGAGAATCCATGATCCATGCCTCTCATCTCCTTCATCTTGAACCGTTGATTAAGCTTTTTAATCTCAGCCATCCATTCCTCATTCGCTCTCCTATAAATAGATCACTATTTGGAGACAAATGGATCCATATTTTATTGCAAACTTATGCTGTTAAATTCACTCACATACTCACTCATCTTTTACTCACTTTTTAGCTTGTTTTAGTTCATTTTTAGTAGCATTATAGCTTAGATCATCCATTAATGGCTTCTGTGCATCCATCCTAGTTTGTAAATAAATTAGGGTTTTCATCCTTTAGCATCATTTTAGTTTAAATTAGCTTAGATTAGTTTAGATTAGTTTAGCAATTGCATAATTAGATCATTTATAGCATAAAATCATGGTAACTTAGCTTGCATCATGTTCATTTTTACATAATTTAGGTTTTTTACACATCAAACACCATGGTTTTATCGATTCTCTTCCATAGAATCGACTAAAACAAGCTCACTTATCATGGGATTGGGAAAGGGTCGTCGTTCCACATCAACACGATACCAATTCCACAACAAGATGAATTTTGAATGGATTATAGTAGATGTTTTGATAACTTTCATATTTTAGTATGTTAGGTTTTGCTGAAATATTTAGTTTATATCTTGTTTGATCAATCTTGTTGAAATTCGACTATTGGTGGCTCTGCTATGCTTTAATTCCTCATGGATCAAGCGTAATTCGGCCCATACCAATATCCTCGCATCAACAATTCTATGGCATAAATGAGTTCCTCCTCTAAATCTATTACGATGTAACCTTCACTCTCTTATTCTTTATCCATTTGTATCTTATCCTCCTCTTTGTTAACGTTTTTGATATTTTAGATAACCCCATAAAATGGGTCTCTTCTCTATCACTCTCTATATCGCTTTCATAAAATGAACTAACATCTCTCTAGTAGTAGAGACTTTTCTTGAATTTATCCTTTTTCTTTTCTTTTTTCCATTTTTGTGATGCCAAACATTTTTGCTTCCTTTCTATGTGTAATGATTTTCTTCTTCCCCACTATCACTATTCTTTGGATAAGGGAACTTATTTGCAAAATGAACTATATTACCATAGTTAAAACACTTAAAAGGAAATTTACCTTTGTACTTTCTAGAGTCCTTTAGCTTTCCTACAAAATTGGATTCTTCAATATTAGATTCATCATATTATGATTTCTTAGATTCTTTGTTTTTTGTTTTTTTTGTGGATTTGAAAGCAACTTCCCTCTTTGATGGCTTCTCATGTTTGGTCCTTATCTCATATGTAGTGAGAATTTCATGCAACTCTACCATTATTAAGGATTCTAGATCCTTCATTTCTTCAATAGTTGAAACTTTAGCATCAAATCTGAGAGGCAATGATCTTAAAAAATTTTGCATAATGATTGAATCTTTAATCTCTTCTCTATGTCCTCTGATTGTATTAACGATCTCATTCACTCAAAGGAATAAGGCGAAAACATTTTCTTCTTTCATTTTGAGACTTTCAAACTACCCTCTATGAGTTTGAAGTTTAGCTCTTTTGAACTTATCATCTCCTTCATAGGTGTTCCTCAATTTGTTCCACATGTCTTGGTTGATCTACAATGCATGACCTTCACAAATTTTGATTTTGATAATCCACATAAAATTGCATTCTTTTCCTTTGCATTATATTCACTTGCCCTCTTTCCTTCTTGATCTATCGAAGGAGCCACAAGAGGTGTATAACCATTCACCATAGATTGCCAAATATCATATCCTAGAGCATTCAAATAGGTTTCCATCCTTATTCTCCAAAAATAATAGTTCATTTCATCAAAAAATGGTGCTTTCTTTGAGGAGAAACCATATCCTTCTTGTCCTACCATGTCTGCTCTTTTTAGATCAACCTTCAAGTGGTTAAACTATCTTTGAAGGAAATTGCTCTGATATCAATTGATGAGCACACACTTATACTAAGAGGGGGGTCGATTACTATAAATAAAAATTTCCCAAACTAAAACTTAATCAACAACAATAACAACCATGCAAGTTACAACAATTAAGAACACAATAAGAATACCAAATTTATGTGGAAACCCTTGCGAGAAAAAAACCATGACAAAATAACGCTATAAAAATTCTTACAATCTCTGTAGGAACCAACCTACAAGAGACACCAATCCTCTCTTATTCAACTTGTGAGCACCAACCCATTGAAGACACCAATCCCCACAACTGAATACTAACTCAATAAGAGACACTAATCTCTTCTAAATTGGAAGGCACCAACCTCTCCAATGACTAATCTAAATCTGCACTTATGTCTACTCAAGAATGATATAATGCCTTCTCCAAATGACCGCTCCAAGGTCACTTTATATCTCTGCTCAAATGCTAATATGAATCACCTCAATAGACTGGTATATATAACTTCTCTAAATCTTCTAACAAATTGCACTTGTATCTTTTCAAGATTTGTTATAAAACATGCTCTAGATCTGATATGTAGTCTATACCAAAGTCTACAACAAAGTTTGATATGATTTTTATCTTTCTCTTCTTTAAATCTATACCAAAGTCTATACCAAGGTCTACAACAAAGTTTGATAGGATTTTTACCTTTCTCTTCATTAAATATGCATGTGTTTCTCCTTCAAATTTGCATAAGTTTCACCTTCAAAGCTGCATATATATATCTATTTTTATATCTCAGACTTATGCCCCCAACTGGACTAATTTATTTTTTCTTCCACTGACTCTTCACAATCCTCACAATATCTATTTACATTTGCACCAAGAGTGGTGACTCCATGAATGAATATAACTTTTTGCAAGGGATATGAATTTTCCATATCTTTGCACCCTTTCATAATGCATTTTAATACCAACTTGGGTGCACCATCTAGGGGTCGACCCATATCAAATTAATTTAATTTATTAATTTTTAAATTCCACTATGAAGGGTGAAACAATAGTGAGGGTCAACCCATAAGAAAAAATATTTTATTTATTTTAAATGAATATAGGTGCCATCAATAACTAGTTCAAAAATTAAAATCATTTTAATATAATTTTTAACTCAATGGAGGCATCAAAATGAAGGAGGTTTGACCAGCTATTGCAATGATAATATGCCAAAATCTGCCCTTGAAATGCCTTGGTAATGATGTGATTCCATCTTCTTTGATTAGCAAATTGCTTCATGATAAACATGCTATTTCACCATCAAACATCTAATTGCCTTTGACATCAATGACAATAATTCTAACATTTATGTCCAAATCGTACTCTTGGACTTTTGCAATCCATGTTCATCTTTTGTTACAACCCAATTCTTGTTGTGATAGCATGCTCTTTACCATAGGTTCAGGTACATAAATAATGGAGTGTGAATACAAAATATAATACCTAAAATTTTTGACTGCTTTAACCACAACAAAAGCATGTTTCTCAATTTGAGAGTAATTTAGTTCATGCCCTTTAAATGGAATACTCATGAAAGAAATAGGAGCTTGAATTCCATGTTCATCTATTTGCAAAAGGATAGATGACATAGTATGCTTAGAGGCATAATAGTAAATGATAAAATGCTTTTGGAAGTTAGGATGAATCAATACTAGAGCATGTGCAATAGCCTTTTTTACATCTTCAAAAGCTTTCTTACCTTTATTAGTCCATTTAAAGCCCTAATTTTCTCTTCTCATTTTCGAGATGTGTCGGGTGACCTATGAGAAGTTTGGTACAAATTTTCTCAAAAAATTAACTTGCCAAAAGAATGATTTAACTCTCATCTTATTAGATGGTAATCTCAAGTGTTGAATGACCTTTTACTTTCTAGATCTATCCTTATGCCTTTGAAATAGTGTGGCCTAGGAGTTTACCTTCTGTCACCCCAAAAATCAATTTCTTTGGATTTAGAGATATTCCTTGTTCTCTGCATCTTAGTATAATTGTCTCCAAATCCTTGAAATGGTTTTTCCTTTTTTTTTGAGAAAACTGTGAGGTCATCAAGTTAAATCATAATAATTTTATTCTTTAGGTCTCTAAAAGAAAGGTCCATAGAGCTCTCTAAAAGGTAACTTTTGCATTGGTGAGGCCAAAGGGCATTCTACTATACACAAACAATCCCCAAGGGGTGACAAAAGTTGTTTTATGTTGGTTTTACTTTGCCACACTTATTTGATTATAACCCAAGAAACCATCTAGCATGGACATCATCTCAAAACTTGAAACTATTTGCAACACATGGTCCATAATTGGTAGAGGATAACTGTCCCTTAGGGATTCTTGATTTAAGCTCCTAAAATCAATACAGATTCTTATCTCACCATTCTTTTTCCATACAAGAATGATATTAGCAACCCAAGTGGAATGATGGATAAAGTAAATGATCCTTGATTTCAACATTTTATCTATATAATGGAATATATCATCAACTACCTTAGGATTGTAAGTGCATTTTTTTTGTCTAAAAGGTGAAGTACCTGGCTTAAGATGAATATAATGTTGTATTTTTCCTTCCATAAAGTTTTTTAAATCATAGCACCATGCAAATACATCCTTATACTTCATTGGTAGAATAATAAGCTTTTCCCTTTCCAAAGGAGTACAAAATTTCCCTATGTAAACTATTTTCAAATCATCTACAGTCCCAATGTTGACCTTGTCAAACTCTACTGAACTATTAATTGCTTCCCTTACCTTATTTTTCACAACTCTATCATGATGATCAAATAATTCTGAAGATAGACTAAACCCTTTGGGACCTTGTTAATTTTCAATTGAACAAAGTATTTTCCTATTTCCTCAAGTGAATCAGGGTAAATCTCTTTACGTTTTCCAACACTACCTTCAAAATATGATGATGCAAACATTTCAACATTTTTGAAGAAGGTTTGAATTTGATGGTCATTTTCAAATACTTTCCAATTGTCAAAATTGTCTGGTACACTAGGATGATAGATGAGCTCAACTTTGTACATTTCTTCTTTAAAATATGGGTATGGTAGGAGCAAAGATGCGGGGCATTGCCAAAGAGTTTTCCTAGGATTTTTTTTCTCTTAGAACAACTTCAATGTTAAGAGTCAAGAAATTCAATATTATCCCAAACTCTATTTCTCTAGTGCCTCAACCTATCTTTTTTTATAGATTTTTTTTTTTCTAATCTACTTTACAATGAGCTCTACATCCCCTATGGCCTTCAATATCTTGATTTTTTTCTCTTTAGTCATTGATAACCCTAATAAGAGTGCTTTGTATTCTGTGATATTATTTGTGTTCTTGAATTCCAATTTGAAAGAGAAAGGAAACCTCTCTTTGCTTGGGGAGATCAATACCGCACCTACTCTAGAGCCAGACATAGAACAACTTCTATCAAATTCCATAATCCATAATTCAGAGGAGATGACAGGTCCAAGATGCTTGGGAGTTTTCCCCTCATCTTCTAAGAATTACATGTAATTTCCAAACTATGATTCTTCATACAAAATTCATGATCTAGGGTCATTGGACTTAAGGATAGTATACTTAGCCTTGAGCTCAAGTTTTAAATTTAATTTCTTATTTCCAAGAGGAATCAAGGCATGAGACCAATCCATTTGTATTTCACCCCAGGTCTTTGAAGAAACTCCTACTAAGAAACATATCATAGCTCGTAGGGATACCAACTACTAAAATAGTTAGCTTAATCCTTTTGTTAGAGTAAGTGGCCAAAGCAACGTGAGAAATTTTTATTTGACCAACTGAAGGGAATTGTTTGGATTCCATGGAATAAACACTTCCCAAAGGTTTTGGTTAATGATAGGCCTAGGGCTTTAGCAACTTGGATGGGAAAAATATTGTCAGAGGCTCCGAAATCTATTATACAATTGCTTAACCTATAACCTACAATGTATAGGGAAATGTAGAATGGGTTAGGTTTCTCATTCAGGCTTAAAGGACTATGATGCTTTGTTCTAGAGGATAGAATGGCAAAAGAACTCTGCATTTATTAGATCATTGTTTGAGACTGAATCGACACCAGGTTTATCAGACTTGACATAATGCACTAACTGGTCAAGCTCTCTAGGGTTTAATTTCAAATATTTGATAGGAGAGATTTAAATTTTAGAACTCTTTCAAAAGTTGAAAACATCAAAAGGATTATTAGAGCTGGAAACATTATGAAGTGTTTTGCTAGCTGACGTTTTAGGCTAGTCAGTTATTGCAAGCTCTCCTTTGGATGAGAAATCATTTCTAGTCAATAGAAATATTAGAGTATTTTGTGTATTCTTCTGGTGGGTAACTTGCTGACTCTGAGTTAAGAACAACACATGTTTGTCATCCAAAGTTGTATATATTTCAGCTCTTCTTTCTAAATCCAATTCATACTCGAAGAAGCTAACCATAGAGTTGCCATATTGACTAGAATTTTCTTCCTCATTCGGCTCTTCTTTAATAACTTCCTTATTGGATGTCATTTACATGTACCAATTCATTTATGGATAGTTGGAACCATCATTATCCATGGTAAGGTGAAAATTACACATATTTCGCTTTCCTCCACCAGGTGGTGCCTCAATTATCAGCCTCTCGGTTGAGGGAGGTAACACAACTATCTTTTTATTGCTGCCTATTGGAGGGTATCCTTTCCTAGAAATATCTTGGTAAGTTTGTTACACTTGGGGTGCCTTTGGTATCTATCTTTTCAACATGATAACATCATTTTCCATTCTTTGAATCATGGGATCAAATGATGTTGACGGTTGAGCCTTCCTTGTCTGCTATTCTCTTTTCTATTTCCCAACATTAATAAAGCATCTTCCAACTCAATAACCGTTGTCTGGGCAACAGCTAAGTTGGCCACCCTCTCCTTCCTTGGATGAAAGCCAATATTGGGTGGTTGAGCATTTATGAAGAAGCTTTTTGGTTTCCTAAAGTAGGTATCTTTGTAGCTACAATCTTATTGACAATTATATTAAATTTCTCCATAAACTCCATAGGCTCATGGATCTCTTTCTTCAATTGGGTCAACCGAGCTAACAGGGTATGTTCGCCTTTCATGCTTTTAAACCGCTCTTCAAATTTGGTTCACATAGACTCCCATGAGTTAATAGAACCACTGGGCAAATGATAGAACCATTCTGTTACAATATTTGTCAATGATTCTACGAAGAGTCTAACTGCTATGTCTTCATGTTGTACACCTAGAACTCCACATGCAGCAAAAAAAGGCATTAAGATGCTTGTCAATTGAAACCTTACCATCACCTCTGAACTATGGGAGATTCTTCCTAGACGCTTTAGGTATTTCATGCAACTGTTTCCCAGAGCTAGGGGCCTATGGATGCTTCCCAAGGTACTAGCGGTCTCTAGGCCATATCTCGAGTGATGCTAACTACTGCAGGTAGAAGAGTACCATATAGGGTGAGAACTTGGAAAAAAGGAGACTGAACAACAACTTTAGGTGGTGAAGAGGGTCTGATTTTTGATAAAAATATTCTTCTAAGGGGAGAATTTGAAAAAATGGATTTCCTTAACTCTTCAAAAATTAGATCTGTTACGCCTTTGTTACGTTCACCCTGAGTGTATCTTTTATATTCAAGTGTCGAATTCAGTGATTTTTATCCGGTTGATTATCCCTTGTAATCTGAATATTACGAGGTACCACTTGAGGTTGAGCGGGATGCATATTTCTTCTAGGTATGTGGTCAACTACCACAATCTGCCTAGGTTTGTTCCCAAATCTCCTAGCTTCTTGTCTTATTACAGTCCCCAAACCTTCCTCAAAATCTAATTCTTCATTAACTCAACGGTATTGCTCGTTCGTCCTTCTATATCTCCAAGCCAAATTTCTCAAATCAATTATGATATCTTCTTGTTCATATGATATCTTCTTGTTCAACATCTAACCAATTGGCACTTTGTTGTAAGATTGGTCGAAACCTACGCTACAAGACCATGGTTCAGATAAAACCCGTGCATAAGGCACCTCCTCTCGGAGTAATCTTCTTCTTTCACATGGGGCTAAAACAAACCTTTCCCCTCTATCGTCAACTACAGACTCGACTATATTATCCCTTCCTTGAGCTTGTCTTTCTATTATTTCAATGATTTTTCTTCCACATTCTTCTTTCTCCATAATCACTATTTCTATTTGGCGGTATTGCTGATGAGAACTTTTGTTTCTCTAGGAAACCACATAAAATTCTGAGATGATAAATTTTGAGAGTGCACCACCCCACCAATTTCTTCCTGGTTGTATTACAGGTGCTTCTTCACATTCCAAACCCATGAGTCTTTATGAAAGGAGTGATACATATCTATAGCAGCACACAGACTTCTAAGATTATTTATTTCAGAATATCAAAAATCATAGAGCTCATAGGCTTACAATCATTTTTGTAGGAGACTGAGGCATTATAGTGGTGCTCTTGGACTTGAATGTTCGATATCTTTTGGTGATTGGGCTGAACTCATTGTACTTAGGAATGATGACATTGTCAATCCTCAATCGCCACAAGGAATTGTTTCCCCCCTATCTGCTCTGGCCTAGTTTGATGAGCTACCAGATGATCAATTCCTTGCATCAGAGCTGCATTCATGGCACTTATTTTCTCCATGTTGCCAATACAAAAGGATGGTGGGCTGAGAAATTCCTTAATTTTTTCCTTAAGCTTATCAATACAAGCTTGAACTTCTATAATTTGCAAACTTGATTGATTTCAGTTTTAATCTACTCACATTCTCACAATAATTTAGTTTTCTCTTGAACATTAAGCCTCAAATTGATGATCTTCCATTCAATCCTCTTTTTCCAAATGAAGTATATGTTGTCAATGGCATGGGTTATCATTTTCTTAGCCACTAGTTTGTCCACTCCTAAGTCTTTCTTTCAGATTTTTGTCCACTTTTAGCCAATTGATTTCTTGATATTTTGAAGTTGTGATATCATCATCGATCTCCTTTTTGCTATCTTCTAAGTTCAGTAATTTATTAGCTTCTTCAATAAACTTCAAAGCTTTGTTTGAGATCTCACTAGCCTCGTCTTCAATGGTTTTTCCATAGTTCTTGTGTTTTTGAGCCTTTTTAATGCTCGCCTTTCTACTAACTGAACTTGGGTCAAAGGAAGAATTGATCTACCCCATTGGTTGACTAGAAGTGTCAACAATATATTTCTAACAAGAAGTCAAAAATTTTACCTGACGTTTGAGTTCCACTTTTGACTTCTTATCCTTCTCAATTCTCTCTACCAACCTCATTGCCAATACTTGAAAATTGTGCACATCACCCTCTCGAGAAGAAGGCCCTAAGTTAACTTTGGTGATATTGAAATCTTGCACTATTGCTTCACTAGCACTCTTATGGGCAAAAGGATGAGCAATTTCAATATACAAACCTCTAGAGGCAAAATTGATCATCAACCTAGAAGTAGTTTTCAATTTCTTGGGTTGAGGAGTTCTTTGTAACAGGATAGAAACAATGTCATCATCTGGAATACTCAATTCTATAATCATTCTCTTTTTAGACAATGTTTGTTGTAAGTAGGGAATCGAGGCTGTTGGAGGAGTGAGCTACAGTGATCTATTGATCATAGGGGTATCAAATTTTGGTTCTTTTGGAATTATAGGAGGAAATGGATTATGAGTAGAATGAGAAGGTAATGGGGGAATACTCTCCTGAGAATCAGAAGATGACACCTCCATGGTCTCTTCATCTACTGTCTCTAATGCTTCATTTTCTTTCCTTTTTTCCTTCACTTCTTTCCCACAAGTATTTTGAGGTCCTCCTTTAGGTGGTTCATCTCCATCCCCTTCCCCAACTGCATGAGAAGGTGTTGCCACAAAAATAGGATGGAGAGGAGTAGAATATACCCGATTGGACTCCCCTTTCTCTGTAGCATATTTCGTTGTGGTTTCCTTTGGACTAGGGGGTTCTACTTTTCTTTTGATTATCCAATCTTTAGTCCTTCTTAACACTACCATTGTTCTTCCCTCAATGTTCACAATCTCCCTATTATTCTAATTGATGGGGAAGATCAACATTGTTTGTATATGATCAAAATAAACCTGATCTATTAAATTGGACACATCATCATCAATGTTTGGGATGTTCCAATTTAGGTTATACATCCTAACCTGTCTCATTGTCAAACACATCCAATCCCTTCTTCTTACCTCAAACTTGTTATCACAATCGACCTAATAATCCTCTAATTCAGACACATGGTCAAAACCAAGGCCTGGCTACAAATTATTTCGTACAAAATCCTTACTATCAAATGGGAAGTAGAAATCAAAGAATTGTAACCTGTATTTGACCATATCTCTTTCTATATTTAGGGTTTCCGATGAAGACCTACACTGATAGAAAGACAAACCAATAGGGAAAGGAACACCATCTTTCTTCCTTTCCTTGCATCTTTTGTTCAACTTCCTAATTTTCCTGCAAACTTCAATTAACACAAATCTATTGCTGACATATTTGGGAAATTTACACGAGAAGGCATCATATCCTCCAATCTTGATATACGTGAACCTTTGTAATTGGATGAAGAAACTCCCATAGGTATTAATTAATTGGGCATCTTCCTAATAAATTTTGACGCTAAGATCTCCTTGCAATTCCTTAACCATCAACATTGCAAATACATCATTCACCCTTCTGAAATTTATGTAACTATTTTCTAATTGGAGTTGGGAATAATAATCATAAATCGGGGTGTCCTCACCCAATTACCCTTTAGCTCTCAATCCTATCCAAGCCCTCATACTTGTGATAGCATAAAATAAATATGGTGACATATATAAATGCTTATTGGCTCTGAAATGTGTTATCTGTCTATAGAGTTGATCGCTGATGATATTAGCCCAATCGATGTACTATTTTCCATGAAAAATGATGACAACGAAGAAATACATCCATACCTCAAAATTATGTGCATCTTCACTACCAATCGGTTTGTGTGACAACACAATTATGTCACCAATTTCATTCACGAAGTGAGACCTATGTAAATTCTTGGGCAACTAGGATTTCCCTTTCTTTGGATTTTTTAACCATTATTTTGCTATTGTATTGAGGTAGTAGTTTTTCTTCTAAAAAAAATGTTGATATGAAATGGTGACATCTAAATCCGCATATTTGTTTCTTTGAGGTAGTCATAGCAGTGATTGAAAAGTATCCCTATCGAGCTTGGCAACTACCCTGTTATCCTAGGTCTTCACTTCTTTGGTTTGAGGATCGTAATGATTTATGCATTCCATTACTAAATCTGGGCACTGAACAATGATTAGGAAACCAACAGCTTGCAATAATCAACTATCAATTAACCTCTACGTTATAGGAGGCCAATTCTCTACACCCTCTCTCCCAAAATCTTTTAAATCTACGTGCCCTAGTTTAGTATCTTCGATTTCAGGGATTGTGTTTTCTAATCCAGAGAGATGCTCATAACCTAGGTATTTATACTTTATTTTTTGAAAATGAGATTATGAAGGATTTTAATCAATTCACTAAATGTTTGGATAATTATGTTCAGAGGGATTTTGACTTCGAGCAAACAATTTTGGGTTCTGCAAATACTCATGGAATATTCTAATTTGATATAGAATTCTTTCCACACAGTGGCCAAGTTCAGAAATTGTGTACCTTCAACTATAGACATAAAAATTATCTTATAGAGGACAAAGCAATTACCAACAGCGTTCTCTAATTATGCTCGCAATCCACTTTCTTCGTGCTCGCCTTACTTGAGCAATTTGCTTGTGTTAAATAACTCATATTGGCGAAGAAATCCCAATTAATAGGCATACAATTAATGTTCTTGGGCTTTGAAATTGTATTAATTGCATCTTAAATGTTCGTGTGTGTCGTCTTTCACCTCCTTCTAACACATACTTTGTCCTCCTTGAGTTTCACTCTGTGAGATGTTTGAATGGTTTCCATTCATTTCATTTCATAACTAAGGCCGGTCCCAACATGTTTTAAGAACCACCCATTTTTTTCAAAGAATATTTGAATTTTTAACCACTTTAGAAAGTTACCATTTTTTCTTAAAAAGTCACCTTTCGAAGTGGGAAATAGTTACAAGAATCTTGTTAGAAGTCGAAAAGGTTTCAAGAATCTTGTAGGTTCCTGAAAAAGTTTTAAGAACTAGCTTGAACACCAACACAAGCTTCATTACTTTTCACTTCCCAAACTTTTTCTTTTCTTGAAATCCTTAAACATGTTCAATCATGAGATTTTTTGGAAACTCAATTGGTTTCAAAAACCTCATTGGTCTCTAACAAGGTTTTGAGAACCTTTTGAAATGTCGATACATGAACACCAAGAATACGAACACAAGAGAAGATAAACCGAAGACCTTAAAGGCACAACAAAAAAATATTTTTTGCTTGGGATGGTCGTTTTGAGAACTTCATTGGCTCCCGAAAAGGTTTGACTAAGCTCGTTGAAGACCGCCTAGGTTAATTGAACTAAGGCATGAATTGAAATTGAAAGTGAAACCTTATGTGTCTAGATTTGCAAATTTGATCTTCTCCCAAGTGTACATATTTTTGAAAATATTAACTTCTAAATTTGCAACCAAAGGAGTTACATGATTCTTCTATAATATTCCCTCTTCTAAAATTTCTTCCATGTTCATCTAGGGGTAATAGTAAAGTTTGGAACTTAATTCAAACTTTTTATTTGTTGAGATCAGCTATCTAACTATAATCTTAGGAACAACTAGTTGAACATCATACGACAATTATTCAAAAAAATATAATATCAAAATTTTGTTTACCTTATCACCTTCTAGTATGAAGCCTCTAACAGTCTCGTTTTTCTACCTCTTATGACACTTCCTTGTCACTATCTTTACTCCTATTAAATCATATAGATTATTTCAAACATCACTTTGTATCTTATTGTAGCATGTAGATTTATGAATTACAAACACTAAACTCTCATAGCCTTGTCAACATTTAAAATATGTACTTCATATTCTTCCCAAGCATTCAAACTCGTTGAAAATTTTGTAAAATTTACTATTTCCCTATCTTCGTTATGTTTTCCCATATTTCCTCCCATCAAGTTGAAAATATTTAATATTCATCATAAAATCTTTTTAAAAACTATTTTTTATGTGTTGGGAAAGTTTTTTGAGGAGTTCCCCAACCTATATAAAGGCTCAAAAGTAGTTCTAAAGCTAAATTTACCAAAAATAACGCAACAAATAATAAGAGGAGGCTTGTCTATGTTAATGAGAATTTTAATGATTTTCATTGACTCTTATGCATCCAAGTGGCATATTTTTGAGAGGGCATACAATTTTAATTGTTTATAATGTTTTAAATAGCTAGATTAGGTGCAATCATTGAGGGGGGAATAATTTGTAATTTTTCAAATGTTCCCAAAGTGTTGGCACCTATTTATTTAAAATAGTGATTACTTTATTAGTTTCTTAAATTTGAAAGCGTTGAAAGTGAACAAGGGTTGTGTTTAATGCTTTTTCTTTCCTTCCTATGGTCATGCCATGAATGCAAGGGAATTATTCCAATGGTCTTGCATACCCTCCATTGATCGTAGGCACTCATTCAAATAGTTTTTTGGGCATGATATTGCTCAAATCGTAGTTTCATTTAGGGTTATGCCCTGCTAATTATATCAATTTATTTTGATCATTTTAAACTGGTATATTTAGTTTTATGTAAAATCTATATAAATAACATCGAAAATATGTTGCGATTAAAAAAGACTTTTTATGTTAAAGACTTCAAAAAATATCAGAACACTTAAGTAGTTACTTTTACCTCGATCCAGTAAACAACCACAATTATCAAGATGTAGGCAATATGAATTTTGATTTAATTATTTCTTCCATGCAATAAAATTTGGGGATGCAATAAGTCACATAAATCTTAGCTTTGGGGGACCTTGCATACAGTTTTCTAATGCAAATGTCAATTTCACAAAGCTTTCCAAAACTGACATACATCAGCCCATTGCTTCCATTCTTTCCCTTACACAATGTCATACCCACAAGAAAGAATGATTATGCAGTGCCTAATACAATTTTTTATTGATTCTAACTTATCATAATCTATATACATAACACGGAGAGATTTAAATATTTGTATTTTTTTTTAAGATTATCTAACCGCAACTCTATGACAGCTGGTTTTCGATTAGTCTAGGCTATTGACCCCCTCCTTTTGTATTTTCCTTTTTACTTGCATTATTTCAATAAAAAAAAATCTATAATTTATCTTCCTTGAAACAACAATTGAAAAAATACACTTGTCAAAAACAATTTAAAAAGTACACTGGTAACGAAAATACCTATTGACAGTTCTCAGCTCGCCAAGCTTTAAACAATACATAAATAAGTGCTCTGGTTATATCTTTTGGGCGGACAGCAGAAACATTACATGGGTCGACTTGATTGATGCTCCTCCGTTGAACCAGCAGCCAAATACACCAGGTCCGTCAAATGACCCACAGACACGGGAAAATCACCGGAAAAGGCATTGAAAGACAAGTCCAACTTCTTCATGGATTACAGAGCACTTAAATCCGGCAAGGCTTCGTTCACAGCTTTTTCCCTATTGCAAACAATTCCTCTCCAACTGCAGGAAGAGCCAGCAGAGAAGGCCTCCCAGCTTCTCTTCCTCTGCATTCAACAAAACTCATCGTGTTATTCTCTTTCACCCCCCGCCATTACCCAGTAATTTCAGCCCTTAGCATGCCAATTAATCACAGAATGGGTTTCAATGGGTGTCCTTGAATTCGAATCCGTCTGAAGGACTGAAAGGGTTTGGCATCAGAGTTTTCTGTATTTTTACTTAAGTACAGTTGTAATTACATTAGGGTTCGGCCCCTGTTTTGTATATCCTTTTATTTAGGTAGCAGAAACGGAGAGGAGTAATTTGTATTAACTTGAATGGAATCTGTTTCCTTTGTTTTTCAGTTTGGGACATTTTAGCCCAATTTTTCCCCCTATATCCTCTTCCTCTCATGCACTCAATAAATAAAAAATCTCCTTTTCAGATAATTTTGAATGAATCCTCTGTTCCAACTGTTGATTTTTATGTAGCTTGGACAGGTGTCTCCATTCCCAAGAAGTGCTTATTTAATTATTTAATTATTTTCTAGAGACTTCCAGAAAGGGCTGAGTTGTCTAGATAATTATGTAATCAAATAAATTGATTCTCCTAGAGACTTCTAGAATCCAGTTAGTTTTTTTTTAGAGTCTATTTAATCTTAGCCATTGATTGAGATTAAATCATGGCCATTGGTTTTCCAATGAGAAAAGTATAAAAAGGGATCAATGGGCATTTGGAGAACACACAAGTATAGAGTTGAGAAAGACTTGCAGTGATAACAAGTAAATTTGCAGTAAGAGCAAATAGTCTTGCAGTGTTAGCAAGGGCGCAGTGATAGCGTTGGGGATAGCAGCTGTGGAGTTTCAGCAGGAGAAATTGAGGGAAGAATATCCGGAGAAGGATATTGCCGGAGCTCTGCTAGTAAGAGGCAAGCAGTTTTGTATTCCTTAATTTTGCTGAAGTTTAATATAATTCCTCATCTGCAGTAGTGGTTTTCCCTTCGGGGTTTTTCCACGGACAATTTGTCCAAAAATATTGTGTTCATTATTGTGAATGTTTTCTTTTCTATTTCTGTAAGTTTTATTGGTGAAGTTGCAGTTGTGTTATTTTTCGATATTTGCTGAGAATTAATTTTCAGAGTCAAATAATCTATGTATTAGATAGGAGATTAATAATCAGTAACTGCAATAGAATTTTCGCTGATGGTATCGATCCGAGGGCGATTATCACGTGAAGAAAGATCCCCGCCTCTCTCGCACTATTACATGGTTTGTTTCTTATATCTTTGGAGATGGCTCCTGGCGCTTAAGAGATCGTGACTGCATTGATGGAGCCTCAAATCTTTGCGTCCTGAAAGTTTCTAATTTCTTTGTTGTCGGGAAGAGAATGGATCAAGGAATACGTGACCAAGCATAAAAATTGCACTACGCATCCACGCTCTTGCATATAAGGAAGATGCTACATGCAGGAGGCTGGATTCTGATGGTGTCAAGGATCATATTGTTCCATTACGTCGCGCAGAAGTTAGATACAAAATAAGAAGATGTGGATGCCATTCTAATCAGTAATTCGTAACGCTACCACTAACCTGGTCGCATTCCGCAGAAAAGTTGAGGAATACTCGGATGAACAAGGGAGAGGACGTGACAAGTTACCTCACCAGACTCAGACTTGTCAAGGATGAGTTGGCTGTTGTTGGAGATAATCTAGGTGATGACGAGCTAGTGCGGATAGCCTTAAATGGGTTTACTAAGCAGTGGGATGTCTTTGTTCAAGTCATTAATGGACGAGACACCTTGCCGAGTTGGGATCGACTTTGGAGTGACTTCACTCAGGAGGAGCTTAGACTAAGTCTTGTCAGTAGGACCAGTAGCAAGAGTCAGCAAAGTGAGGCAAAACAAGAGAACGTTGCCCTTGCAGGAAAAGGGAAAGCAAAGAAAGGGTCAAGCAAAGGATCTAATTCACAAGGTGAGAAGAAGAAGGACTTATCTAAAGTCAAGTGCTATGGCTGTCACAAGTTTGGCCACTATGTCAGCGATTGCCCACAAAGGAAGAAAGGCAAGAAGCAGACAGCAGCTTCAGCAAGTGCAGATGAGCTCTCTAGTAGAATGGAGGATGAGTTCATAGCCTAAAGGACAGCCTAACTCGGTGTTTGTATATAGACAAATAGGGTGTCATTTCATATGACAGGATAGAGAGTACTTCCAAAATGCATAGCGGAGGAGGACATCGACGCAGATTTATAGAACATGTCCAAACTCAATCCAGTTGGGAAAGGGACTGTTCTATTTCAGAGGGAGAATGGTAAGCGGATTCCCATTCATGATGTGTTGCATGTGCCAGGCTTGGGTATGAATTTGATTTCCATATCTATCCTTCAAGATAAAGGTTACAATGTACTCTTTAGAGGGGCAAGTGTGTTAATCAAGCACAAGGATTGGAAATCACCCATAGCTGGCTGTTGTTACGGTCGGTTTTACAGTTGCGTACTTTTGATACCATAAGGCAATCATGAGCGAGTAATTTAGAGATCAAGGAGAGCTTTCGTGGTATAGGAGGAGGCCAGCATACATCATGGAAGTAATTTAAAATGCTTCGGAGGTCAGGGATGTGTTCCGAGGGTGAGCATGAGTACGATGATGTATGTAAGGATGTGTGTTGGGGAAGTTTGCTAAAAGCAACTTTTCCATGGGGAGTGACATCGATCCAAGGGTGTTCTTTGATCTAGTACATTCAAGATATATGTGGATTCAATGCTTCCATTTTCAAAGTCTCCCTCGTGAGGATATGAGTACTTTGTTACTTTTATTGATGATTTCTCCAGGAAGACCTGGATATACTTCTTGAAGACCAAGGATGAGGTTTTCAGTCGCTTCCAAGAGTTCAAAGCTCTTGTGGAGAATTCGATAGGGAGGAAGATAAAGGTTCTTTGGTCAGACAATGGAGGCGAGTACAAAGGGAAAGAGTTCCAGGAGTTCTGTACCAGGGAAGGAATCAAGAGAGAGTGGATTGTTCCTTACAACCCACAATAGAATGGGGTTGCTGAGAGGAAGAATCGGTCTATATCAGAGGCGGAAAGGGCTATGCTGTATGACTAGGATATGCCACGTTACTTATGGGCAGAGGCATGCAGTACAGCAGTGTACATACAAAACAGGGTTCCACATAAGGTATTGGGCAAGATGACACCAGAGGAGGTGTTCTCAGGGAAGAAGCCAGATGTCAGCCACTTCAGGATATTTGGGAGTTTGGCATATTGTCACATTCCAGGTGCGACACGTTCCAAGTTAGATCAGACTGCAGAGAGAGGGTACTTTGTGGGGTACAGTGAAACCTCAAAGGCATATCGGATATTTATTCCAGGGACCAGGAGGACTATAGTTAGGCATGATGTCAAGTTCATGGAGGACAAGGCATTCAGGAGGTCCATAGAATTGCCAGCAGATGATCAGAGTGAGCAGCTAGTGAAAGCTCCAAGGATCATTCAACCAGATCAAGGACAATGAAGCTCGAGTACAGTTACTAATAGTATGCTACCGCTCAAAATGAGGATTCGGCAGAGTATGGAGCACAGATGCTAGATCCAAGAGATGCATCGCGGTGATATGGAGGTTGATACTCATCCTCTATAGCTGGTAAAGAACCAACAAATACAGCGATACCTCCGTGGAGTTTGTGGGAGCCCTAGGATGAGTAGTAGACAGCCGGAATAACCAGCCGTATGATGACTATAATGGCAATAGTTAATGTAATACTATAGATAGTGAGCCTTCTAGCTATCAGGAGGCTGCACAGCAGCAAGTGTGGCAAGATGCAATGGTTGAGGAGTATACCTCAATAGTGCAGAACGATGTGTGGGAGGTTGTGCCTAGACCAACAGATAGGGCAGTGGTTGGATCATCACTGATCTATAAGATCAAGCACGCGCATGGTGGCATCGAAATACAAGGCGGTGCCTAGCCAAGGTTCTCTTCAAGGAGGAATTGACTATGAGGAGACATTTGCTCCAGTGGCTAGGTATACTTCTATACGAGTCGTGATCTCTCTTGCAGCACAGATGGGATGGCAGATCCATCAGATGGATGTCAAGACGGCGCTTCTTAATGGTGAATTGAAAGAGGAGGTATACATAGAACAACCAGAGGGCTTTGTGGCACACAGCAGTGAAACCCACGTGTGCAGATTGAAGAGAGCTTTGTACGGACTCAAGCAGGCTCCCAGGGCGTGGTATGAGCGTATTGATAGATACTTGCAGGGAATGGGCTTCGTGAAGAGTGAAGCGGATGCTAACCTCTACTACTTGGTGGTTGGGGGTGAGGTTCTCATTCTTGTTCTTTATGTGGACGACTTGTTTTTAACAGGTTCACTAGGGCTCATAGAGGAGTGCAAGAGGGACCTTGCCGCAGAGTTCAAGATGAAGGATTTGGGGCTTATGCACTACTTTCTAGGCATGGAGGTATGGCAGACAGATGGAGAGATTTTCCTTTGACAAGGGAAATACTGCATCGAAATCTTGAGGAGGTTTGAGATGGAAGATTGCAGAGCCATGTCTACTCCTATGATCACGAATTGGAAGAAGGTAGAGACATCCAGGGAGAAGGATGTAGACCCCACCTTATACAGGCAGTTGATTGGATCTCTCATGTATTTGGTCAACACCAGGCTAGATATATCCTTTGTAGTAAACTCTCTTAGTTAGTTCATGGTTGAGCCAAAGAGAGTGCATTGGATCTACGGCAAAGCTACGTGTTATGCATTTGCGCAGGCCAATCGTAGCATGGGATCAAATATGCTTGAGGTAGATGGTATCGCTGATAGGCTATACCGACGCAAAGACAAGGCAGCATAACGGATGTGAAAAGCACTTCCGCTGTGTTACTTAGCTTGGGATCAGGAGTTGTCTCTTGGTACAGCAGGAAGCAGAAGTCTGTGGCTTTGAGTTCTGCAGAGGCAGAATACATAGCAGCTAGCATGGCGACGTGTGAGGCGATATGGCTTCGGAAGTTGCTGGTGGCCTTGTTTGGTTAGAGGGTTGAGACTACGGTGATACACTGCGACAATCAGAGTTGCATCAAGTTGATGAGAATCCGGTGTTTCATGATAGGTCTAAGCATATAGACATCAGATATCATTTCATCAGAGATTGTGTACAGCGCGGGATTGTTCAGCTACAGTATATACCTACAGATCAGCAGGTAGCAGACATTTTGACCAAGGCATTGGGGAAGGCAAAATTCATCTTCTTCAGAGATAGGTTGGGTGTCATGCAGAACACCTTCCTCGCTAAGAGGGAGTGTTGATTTTTATGTAGCTTGGACAGGTGTCTCCATTCCCAAGAAGTGCTTATTTAATTATTTAATTATTTTCTAGAGACTTCCAGAAAGGGCTGAGTTGTCTAGATAATTATGTAATTAAATAAATTGATTCCCCTAGAGACTTCTAGAATCCAGTTAGTTAGGGTTGTTAGAGTCTATTTAATCTTAGCCATTGATTGAGATTAAATCATGGCCATTGGTTTTCCAATGAGAAAAGTATAAAAGGGGATCAATGGGCATTTGGAGAACACACAAGTATAGAGTTGAGAAAGACTTGCAGTGATAGCAAGTAAATTTGCAGTGAGAGAAAATAGTCTTGCAGTGTTAGCAAGGGCGTAGTGATAGCGTTGGGGATAGCAGCTGTGGAGTTTCAGCAGGAGAAATTGAGGGAAGAATATCCGGAGAAGGATATTGCCGGAGCTCTGCCAGTAAGAGGCAAGCAGTTTTGTATTCCTTAATTTTGCTGAAGTTTAATATAATTCCTCATCTACAGTAGTGGTTTTCCCTTCGGGGTTTTTCCACGGACAATTTGTCCAAAAATATTGTGTTCATTATTGTGAATGTTTTCTTCTCTATTTCTGTAAGTTTTATTGGTGAAGTTGCAGTTGTGTTATTTTTCGATATTTGCTGAGAATTAATTTTCAGAGTGAAATAATCTATGTATTAGATAGGAGATTAATAATTAGTAACTGCAATAGAATTTTCACACCAACAACAATGAATATCAATCAATTCAACTAACGAAGAAGGGCCTGGCTGATACAGTTGGCAGCCTGCAGAACAAGGACTTTCTTCATCAGCTTCGCTTAAGAGTCAAGACCGCCACAATAGACTTGAAGAATATATTTTCACAGGAGTTTATTAGAATGATAGTGGAAATTTAGTCATGCAATTATAGTGAAAATGGGGGTGAATTTCTCCTCTGCAAAACATGGCCACATGACATGTTTATACCATCTGTAATTAAATGATTTGATCAATCACATTTATAATGGTAGAAATGGTCGATGGTTAAATCCTCTGAAACGTTGATACAGAAATCCTCCCACCTTGACCACTAACATGGCGAAGTGGCCTATGTGATGTGCTGATATTATGGAGCTGCTGAATTCATTTTTGCCCACTTTCGCCTCCACCTTGCTTACATTCACACTCCCACTTGCATATTTCGGGTTGCAGAATCAGATTGCCCTCATAAAAACCCAAAGTAACGAGCAGTCGTGTATCATTTCCTATGCAAGAGGCAGCAGGTGTTATCGTCAACGTAATCAACAGTTGCATATATTTTATTTTCAAAGCATCACCGATCGCCGTCTGTTTTAAATTATTTTAACAGTTTCTATGTACACGGATAGAATGCCGCTGCAGTGGAACACCTTTCGGCATAATGAGTTGTTTTTTGTGTTGTGAATATGATTGAAGGTTTCTAGGAGACAAATTTTTCCAATCCATATCATTTTGAGCAAGATTTTGTGGTACACGTGAGTTGGTCTAATGGTGGAGAACTTGTACTCTTGAAAGAGAGGTCACAAGTTCAAATCCTGAAGGGGGTAAGGTATGTACACCTCGTATTGTAGAGCAAGAGTTAGATGCCTCCCTCATATTGGGAGTACGAGGAATCCTGTATACTATAAGCTCTTCTTAGTTTTCTCAGTTTAGGTTTCTCTTAAAAGTAATTTCAGAAAATGTTATAGCATTTTAATTCAATAAAATCTTTGTAGTGGCCTTTTACACATTTCAAATAGATTTATGTAGTGTTTTTATGGATTTTTAAGTATGTTATGTACATTTATCTTATTATTATAGTGTATGAAATGGTACATCTATTTTTCATTGTCTTTCCAATTTGTTATTTATTTTGATAAATGTGACTTTGTGTTCAATGGATAGGCACTAGTCTTGGAGGACCTTGACCAATATCAAACTCTTTAAAACAAATCAAAACATTCAACAGTAGTTTCGGAATAGAAATAAGTGTTGTGCATTCATAATCTTGCAATTTAACCACATAAATATGTTATGAGAACCTTGAATGAACTCATTTCATGTGGACTATGTTTGTACTTTTAATCATCTATACAGGGGTTATATACAACTAGTCTTACTTAGTGATAGAATTTAGATTCAAGTGTATAATTGGGTTTAGCTATTATTATTTTTGGTTGTTCATTTTGTTTGATTTCAATACCTATTAAGGAATACCCTTAGAAACACCCTCAAAAGTCTAAGCTAAGATCAAAGAATAGGAGAGATAACCCACTCTCATCAATTGGCCTTTAAACCTCCATTATCTATGGATGAACCTCATTCTATATTTTGTGATGGCAACTCCTACCCTTGGAAGTAAAATGAATTTCTAGGATTTTGGAGTAGCGGTTTTGGGACCCAATTGAATGGTGTTGAACTATTAGGGAGAATTTTAAGGTGATTTATTTTCATTGTTGATGGTATACATTGTGCATTTTGTTGTTTGTTGAAGCTAGTGTGCCAAAAACTTACACTCAATAATAGAATGAAATTGTTGCTAGGGAGAATTTGAATGTGTTTCATTGCCATTTTTGATGGTACACATTGTGCCTTTTATTGTGTGTTGAATTTTTCATGTCAGAAACCTACACCAACAAAATGACATCATTACCAAAAATAATTTGAATGTATTTTTTCCCATTTCCAATGGTATTGATAATGCATTTTTGTGTGTGTTGAATTTGGCATTCTTGAAACTTAAAGCAACAAAATAGAACTAGAGATAAGAAAAAAATTCAAAGTTGAAAAGGAGTTGAATAATTTTCTAATGGTTGAACCAAGAATTTATTATTTTTCCTTGGAGGTTCGCTTAGCTTCAAGGATTTTCCCATTATTTGAGATGGTGAATTTTCTATCCAAGAACAAAATTTGTTTCCATTAGTGTTCATGTTTTAATGCTCATAGAAATCAAGTTACTACAACTAGTTATAAGGTGCTTGTTCTTCTTCCAAATCTAAAGTGTGGTTTCTTTCATGGTAAAGAAACAAGTTATAAGTTTTGTGTCACCAAAAAATGTAAAGTTGACATTTTTTATGCTCACTAGAGTCTCTCTTATGGACTTTGGCTTGATTTTGCCTAGATTTAATGTTGTAATGTGGCCAACACGTTCACGTTAGGTCTTGGACACTTGTGAATCAATAAGACTTCTAGGATGTCTTGTAAAGGTGTTATGAAGTGTTGTAACCCACTTTCACACTTTTCTAGGACCCTTTCATCATAATTCACTTAAATAACCCTCTTTTTATCACTTACCAAGTTTTATTTCAAATGTTGTAAAGTGTTGTAACCCACTTTCACACTTTTCTAGATTTTTCATCACTAATTCAACCCTTTCTCATGTTTAAATAACCCCTTAATACACTTTCTGGTCCCCCTTAAGTGTGTTTTTGAGGATATTCCTATTAGATAACATTTAATGCCCTGTAATTCCTAACACCCATTTAATTTGCTTAAGTGGGACTAAGTCGCCAATAGGGGCGACTTAGTCCTTTTTGGCACAAAACTCAAAATTATTTCAAATTTCTGGCAGGATTTCATTCTCTAACCCTTGAGGTCGGCCTATGATGTGTTATTTTCAAGAAATTTAGGAAAATCAAGTATAAATAAGGGTTGTTCCCCTCATTTATTTATCTCCTACAATCTCCTAATCTCTTGCACTAATTAAGCATTCAATCTTACAAGCATTCAAGCAATCTAAGCATAATCAAGTTATCCATTGGAGCACTTCATTGCATATCTTCAGATTTCTACATCAAGGGTTTGGTAAGTTTATGACATTGCATGTTGTTTACTTATCATTCTCTTTCCATTTCATAGGGTTTGATTACCAAAGTGGGGTTTGACCAAGGAAAACCCCTATACTCTAACCCTTAACCATTTTTCCCTCTTTGCATGTGTGTTTGCAGACTTTGTAGGCAGATTTGTCAAAGAAATAGGTATTGAAAAGTGGTCAAGAAGTCATCAAATCTATTTAAGTCAACATAACCCTAATTCAAGCTTTGAGACACTTTTTATCTCATTTTCTGTAGAATCAAGAGTGAACACATGTCAGAAAAGAAAGTGCAGACTCAAAGCTACAAGATTCTATCCCGAGGTTCCTAAAATCTACAGGTGGACTAAGTCACCACTAGTGGCGGATTAGTCCCACTACTAGGCCTAAAAAGTGGTTTTTCTACATTTGGATACCCACATTTGGTAGATTCTTGCTTGTTCGAACAAGTTTTCCAAAGCTGGGACTAAGTCGCCCGACCTAAGCGTAAAGTGTCCCGATCTAAACATTACACTGAGTCAATTTTTCAGGATTCCAGAGTCTCTCCACATCATATTTCAAATTCTAGGTGCACCTCTCCAGTTTTTTTTCAGTTATTTGAAAATCATTTACTTGCATTTTTAAGTGTTTTTGCATATCACAATGTGTTTTCCAACACTTTGCATTTCTTAAGTTTAGCATCATTAAATCATTTTCTTTTCAGATCAGTGCATTAGTACATCATAATTAGACATATTACATCTCATTTACATTGATCTTGAGTGTAGAAATTTTCATTTTGGACCCTATTCCTTTCTCCTTTTAGGTGAAAAACTCTAGAAGGTGTTTAAAGCAATTAGGCAATCCAAAATCATTGTCCACAATTTTTATTTTCTACCTTGCACAAGTGACTTGTAAAAAATTATGGCTAGTTGGAATGGACTCATTTACCCTAGGGATGCCTCATCATATATACCCTAGATGCTAAAATAAAATAAATTTCCATGAGGGTTGGTGGAACCCCTAAAATTTTGTGTTCCACTGATGTTAGATGCATATTTGGATGTCTATTCTAGTATGGGATGTGACTTGTGGCTTAGGATTTTGGTTTTACCTCTGTTCTACAGTTTTGTTTATGCCCTAAACCCCTTGAAAAATCCTAAGTATTGAAAATCCTTTGCATGTGTTTTAATTTGTAGTTGACTGTCGCTAGCCCGTTCCCAGTTTTCCAAGTTACAACCCGAGTCATTATGTTCATTCACTTATCGGCCCTTATGCCTAGTGTTCCCAGTCATTACCCATCTGAATTATTTTAATCCTATCAAATGTTAAGCAAGTTTGAAAATGTTTTAATTATTTTTCATATATCCTAGGTTCGGTCCCAAGTAATGCCTAAAGTCCTTTTATCTTTTAAACCTAATGAACAAACCTTTTTAAGTCATCACTTAACGCACATATCTATTAAAATGCTCAAGAAATGGTCATCAGGTCCCACCAAATGTATTTCATTGATTGCTCACTAGCTTGTGGCAATAAAATAATTAGATAAAAGAACTAGCAGGGCAACAGGCGGGTGACACTTGTCTATCCTTATGGCGGATCCTACCAATTCTAAAGGCATCAGTGATGAAGGGTTATGAGATCAACGACTTAGATGCACTTTGATGGATCAATCTTGACTATTCCCCGCCAGCCCGTAGGGGTATCCACAGGCTTGTCTCAACTCTTGGAGGGTTGGTAGGCAAGCCCCACGTGGTATCATCACTAGCGTCCGTGAGACTTTATAAGGCACAAAATATTTGATGAAATATTTCACAGTGACTATGGACATGGCAAAGAGTGTGCTACTAAATGGATTTTAGAGCATGTGCATAAAACCTTAACAATATTTTTTAATCTCAACCATTCATCACAAAAGGAGGATAACTTTTTGAGCGTTAGGCTTGGAGATTAAAGGG